>CAUYQG010239601.1:0-20571 GCA_963574415.1 Tarsius wallacei | reverse complement strand
AATAAATCAAAAAATTAGCCGGGCGTGGTAGCACACGCCTGTAGTTCCAGCTACTTGGAAGGCTGAGGCGGAAGGATCGCCGGAGCCCAGCAGGTCGAGGCTGCGGTGGCCGGGAGCGGCCACTGCACTCCAGTCTGGGCGAAAGTGTGAGACTCCAACTCAAAAAAAAAAAAAAAGCAAAAACAAATAATTACAAAATCCATCAAGAATGCTTTCCCTGTGTGCCAGGCTCCACTCGCCTCCTAGAATGTTCCGTTCCAGGTCTCCACTGTGACCCCTGCCCAAAGCACAGGCTTCCCCAACACACATACCCACCCCTCCTTGTTTCTTCTCTAGAGCTTTGCCCCAACTGGCATGCTGTAGATTTCACTTTATTATATTTACTGTCTTTCTCTCCTACTACCCCAGAATGCAAACGCTGCAGGACAGGAGTTTTGTCAGTTTTGTTAGCTGACTTATCTTTAGCACCTGACAGACATGCCTCACATGTGCCAAGAACTCAGTAAATATTTGTAGAAGCGATGAATGAAAGAAAGAACAAATAAACTTCTAGCTTGCTCCCTCTTGCTCACAGAAGTTCTTCCCCAGAGGCCCTCAAGGCACTAAATTTTCTAAGTTCTTATATTCCTGAAAAATATCTTTCTTCTGTTATCATATATAAACAAAAAATGATTTGACATAAAAGTATATGTTCAAAGTACATTTCCATCAACATTTGAAGAAGACAGACACGCCTTTGGCTTTACTGCTGAGAGGTCTGGTGTAAATCTTTTCTCATTCTTCTAAGGTTGTAGATTGTTTTCACTGGGGGCTTCAAGATCTTTATCCTCATACTATGCAGTCATAAAGAAGAATAAAATCAGGGCCTTTGCAGTAATATGGATGCAGCTGGAGACCGTCACTCTAAGTGCGCTATCACAGAAGCAATTAACTGAAAACCACATATTTCCTCTCATAAGTGGGCACTAAACACTGGGCCCATGGGCACAAGGGTGGATCTTGCTAAAAGAGGAAGGTGGGGACAAGGGATACAGAACCACCCAAGGGTACCACGTCCACTGCTAGGGCTTGTTAGAAGCTCAAACCTCACCCCCATGAGACACACTTGAGACAGCAAATCCTTGCGTGTACCCCACGACTCTAAAATTTTTTTTTTAATTATAAAAAAAAGAAGGACATTCTCGGAAACAAATAATAAGCTATTAATTTGATACATGTTCTAAAGTTCACCTTGGACATGAGATAATCCCTCAAGAGGGGAAAAAGTCCAGTTTTTACTCTCCAAGAAAACAATCACAGCAGTTGAAGATATTTAAGAGTACAGCTGATCAGGCAACCCCCTGAGGTCCCCTTCCACTGTGGGAGCTTTTCTATTCTCTCAATAAATCCTGCTTTTTTAAAAAAAATCCTTATTTTCATCTTCCATGTCTCCTGTTTCAATGAGATATGTGTGGGTGTGGCATATTTTCTTATGTATTATCCTTGGTACTCTGTGGTTCTTTCAGGATGAGGTTCTACGTCTCCTTACAAATCTCAGTGCTTTATTATTACTGATTATTTTTTCAAGTGCTGTCCCCCTTGGTCTTTCTCACATCTCCTTCTGGGTGGGTGTTGGCACCTTAGAGCTGCATCTTTCATTTATCTTAACATCTTGCTGGGAGTTTGGGGTTTGGGCCACAGCCTGCTCCTGTTATCATGCCTGATCCTAGGGTGTCACTGTGTTTGTCTCCTCTCAAAATGATTGGCCCTGCTCTCCTTCTGAAAAGCCACCTGCCACCAGCCCCTTGCCTGCTCAGGAGCTGGCCAGCTCAAGTGTACCTGCTCCTCACCACCAAGATATACTGCCCCTCAATCCTCAGAAGGTCCAGGGTCCAGTTTGGGGATTTAACTAAGTAAACAATGATCTACAATACTACATGCAATGACCCAACACAGTCGTGTGAGAAGAATGACCTCTGTGCTAGTGAGGGTTCTCCATAGAAACAGAACCAATGGGATGGAAGGAGAGAGAGAGAGAGATTATAAGGAATTAGCTCAAGTGATTCAGGAGGCTAAAATGTTCCAATCTCTGCAAACCCAGAGAAGACAGTGGTGTAAGCTCCAGTTTAAAGGTCAGCAGGCTTGAGACCCAAGAAGAGCTGATGATTTAGTTCAAGCCTGAAGGCAGGATAAAGCTGACATATCCATCTGAAGGTCATCAGGCAAGAATAATTCTCTTGTTTAGGAGAGGATCAGTTTTGTTGTTCTCTTCAGGCCTTCAACTGATTGGATGGAGCCCACCCACAGTAGGGAGTGCAATCTGCTGTACGCATTCTACCAATTTAAACGTTAGTCTCATCCAAAAACACCCTCACAGGCACACCCACAATAATGTTTGACCAAATGTCTGGGCACCCAATGACCCAGTCAAGTTGACACGTGAAATCCACCACCACAGTTGCCAGGAGACGGTATGTCCTGGATGTGTGGAAGTCAGAGCAATTTGGTCTAGAGGGTGACACCCTGAGAAGCATAGCCTTTATATTTCCTTTTCCAGGAGATACTCCTGAGAAGAAGCTTTCATCAGCCACTTCCTGGATGAATGACAGAGACAATGAGGGTCCCAGACACAGTGTCATGGCAGTGATGGTGAACAGGTATGGGCCTTGTGTTCTTGGAGAAAATAATCTTGGGGAGCCCTGACAGACAATGACAGATGACCCAAGAAGACAAGCATGGCTATGGTGGGTAGATGACCAAGAAGTCAGAGTCCAGCTCAAGATTTCAAATATCCAACACTGGAACTGGCACTATTTCTCAGCAACAGAGGATTTGAGCTATTTTAATGGATCTTCATCTTACACTATATAAAAATTCCAACTTAGCCAGGCTCGGTGGCTCAGCCTGTAATCCCGTGCCTTGGGAGGCTGAGGTGAGTGGATTGCCTGAGTCCACGGGTTCGAGACCTGCCTGGGCAGGCGAAACCTCATCTCTACAATAAATCAAAAAAATTAGCCGGGCGTGGTAGCGCACGTCTGTAGTTCCGGCTACTCGGAAGGCTGAGGTGGAAGGATCGCCGGAGCCCAGCAGGTCGAGGCTGCGGTGGCCGGAAGCGGCCACTGCACTCCAGTCTGGGTGAGGGAGTGAGACGCCAACTCAAAAAAAAAAAAAATTCCAACTTGAGCAAAACCTGAAATTTTAAAAACCAGAAAAATGACTGGTTTCTGGTTCATTTCTCCGGGATCCTCCTTCTTACAATTAAAACCCCTTACCATTAAAGTGTTGACTGTAATATGTTATGAACACATGGGGCAGAAAAAAATCAGTCTCAAAAGGTTACATATTACATTTACAAAGCATTCTCGAAGTGACTAAACTAATCTCCATAGACACAGAGGACACATTACTGGTGGCCAGGGGACAAGAAGGGGGAGTGTGGTTAGGTGTAAGCATGAATATAAAGGGGTAGCACCAGGGATTTCTGTGGCAATGGACACTTCTGTATCTTGACTGTGGAGGTGGTTACACGAATCTACACTTGTGATGGAACTACATAAGCTACTGTTTTGTAGATTGTAGTTGCCGTGTTTGCATGGAACTACACACACATAACAAATGAGAACAGCTATTTTTAAAATGGTGAAAACTAAATAAGGTCCATAATCTAGTTAACAGTAATGCACCACATCAATTTTCTGCATGTAACATTGTTATGTAGATGTAACTTTAGTGACTAGCTACATAAGATATCACAAATGTGGCAGATAACCAAAGAGTACACAGGACTCTTTGTATTTATTATTGCAATTTTCTATAAGTCTATTTCTCAATAAAAATATTAACGATAGCCAGGCTCGGTGGCTCAGCCTGCAATCCCGCGCTTTGGGAGGCTGAGGTGAGTGGATTGCCTGAGCCTGCGGGTTCAAGACTGGCCTGGGCAACTTGGTGAGACCTCACCTCTACAATAAATCAAGAAATTAGCCAGGCATGGTAGCACACTCCTGTAGTTCCAGCTACTTGGAAGGCTGAGCAGAAGGATTGCCAGAGCCCAGCAGGTCGAGGCTGCGGTGGTTGGGAGCGGCCACTGCACTCCAGTCTGGGTAATAGAGTGAGACTCCAACTCAAAAAAAAAATTACAAAAGAGTAACAGACTTTCATATGACAAAAGACATTATCAAAAAATATTTGTAATGATATGACAAAGAGTTAATATCTAGAATATATAAAAGCTCTATCAAATAATAAGGAAAAGTCAAAATGGAGAAAGGAAGAGAAATTTACAAAAGAACAGGTCCAAAAAGCTAACAACCATATGAAAAGATGCTCAGAGTTACTAGAGAATTAAAATTTTAAAAGAATGAGGTGTCACTTCATATCAATTATACTAGGAAAAATATGAAAAATGATAACATAAATTGAGTGACAATCCAAGAAACAGTGCCTTCATATATTGCTAGTAGGAATGCAAATAATGCAGCCTTTTGGGAAAACACTATGGCTGCATATTCTAAATTTTTTTTTTAATGCACATCCATTTTAACATATACCCTGAGCCTCATGCCAAATAAAAAACAGCACCTGTAGATAAAGGTAAATTATGGTATGAGACATTTCACATGACATTGTTACAGTGGAAAGACCTTAGAAACCAACAGATTACTAAAGAAACCTTTAGTAGGGCGATGGATGGATAAATCATCATAGCACATTCCTTCCGTGGAATATTATTCAGTGGTGAAAAAGAATGAATCAGCAGTAGCAGGTCAGCCTAAGGATTATCACTAGTTACAGCTGAATGGGAAGAAATCCAGCAAAGTAATAAATCAGTAGGTAGAAAAACGGAAAAGGACAGCACATCCACAGTGCCTTTGGCACAAATCACCCTGGGAGCAAAAAGGAGGAAGGAAAGGAGAAGTCCAGGAAGAAGAGAAGAAATGATTCCCTAAAAAATAGTTTTAAATAAATACATAAAATTGAAAATGTGGATGTGACCACACGTATGTATCTACGTGAAATGATGCATCTCAGTGAGTAGGTGCACAAATAAATGAAAATAAAAGTAGTCTTACACCGTGAGTACCTGGAAGTCCCCCTGCCTTTCCTGGGGACCAAGGCTGTGAGTCCCCACCCCCACCCCCCCTCCCTCTCTCCTGGCCTCTCTCCTCCCCAGGCTGCACTGCGGGCCTCTCTTTCTGCTGACCTGTTCCGCCCTTTCGGGGTTCCCTGCCGCCCTCTGGACTTTGCCTTATCTTCCCTTAGTTGCTTTCCTAAACAGAGGCAGTTCCTGCCCTGAGAGAAATGATACCACCCGTTGGCAAAACAAGCATTTGACTCGCCTCCCCCCGAGCCTCTCTGTGCCTCGGTTTCTTTATTTGGACAGGAAGAGACTGGTAACCGCTGTGTTCTGCTGGGGGCCTCCTGGGGACGCAGATCTCTGGCACGCGAGGATGCTCACCAGCGACAGCTTCTTCTCCGTCTGCAGGCGCCTGTCCTGACAAAGTCCTGGGACACGCCCGACCCCACCACAGAGCCCCGGGGAAGACCCACCTGGGGCCTGGGACCCCCTCCCTTCACTCCCTCCTCTCGCCTTGGCTGTCATGCCTCGCGCAGTTGGCCAGGACCAGAGGCCAAGGGGCCAGGTCACCGGCCGCCCAGATGCCACACCCTTCCTGCCGGCGCGCACCCAGCGTCTGGTTCCTGCGTGGCTCGCCTCGGCCACGCCTGAAATGTGCCAGTCGCCTCCCTGGGACAGTCATCGCCTTCCGCCGTGTCTCCCAGCCTCTCCTGGTCTTTCTTTTAAATGCATTTAAAAGTTTCTACTAGAAACTGTTAATAATTTGATGTCCTGCGTTTCCGAGGTATTGGTATTTTACTAAGAGGCAGTGCCCAATGAACGAAGGAGTCAGGCCCAGGCCAGTCACATCCGGACGTGGAGAAGGAAACCCGGATCATGGTGCAGTTCCGGGTCCCGGGTCCAGCAGAACCAGGGCACGAACCAGAAACCACGGACAGTGCCACTCACCCAGCGTGGCTCTGAGGCAGCCTTGGCGGGTTTGCATTCACCAAACCCTCCCTGAAGCCTGCCTCCTCCTCTCCTCCCCTTTACTTTTCTGCTTTTGTCGTTTACAACCCGTCGTGTATTTGCTGAAAGGGTTCAGAATGTTCTCGCGGTCATTAATTCGGACCGTAGCGGGACTCAGAGGGACTGGAAGGGCCAGGGCCACGCAGGGACTTCCGCCCAGCCCTGGTCTCCAGCCCAGTCCTCCCGGGGGAGGGGGGCATCAGCTGTCGTGGGGTGGCCTTGAGATCTCGCGGGTTATGGGAGGAGCCCAGGGTTGAAAATCAGGAGAGGTGGGTCCCATGCCCTGGCCTTGCCTTCCTGGAAGCGCAAAGCCCCGTTCCCTTTGGCCCGTCCCTCCGTATCTGTGGGCAGGGTGCCGGGTCTACACGTCCCCAGACCCCTCCGGCTCCCGTCCACAACGCACCAGGGAGAGGAGCCCTGGAGGTGCTCCGGAATCAAGCCTAAGCGGACCCGTGAGGTCACGGATGGCTCTTCGGAGGCGCAGCCCTCTTTGCAGGCTCAGGACAGGACAGCAGCCGGTCTACCACGGAGAAGAACCCGCCCTTGGAGGGCTGAAGAGCTGGGACCCGGTCTTGCACCCTCCGCGCACCTGGCGCGCGAGCTCGGCCTCCGCAGTGTGGCGCGGCGCCAGCAGGGGGCGACAAAGGCCGGGCTCCCGCGCCCAGACCGCACCCGGGATGCTCGCGGCGAGGACGTACCCTGCGCGAAGCCTGCTCGGATCGCGGGTGCGTGGCCTTCCCGCCGCGTCCCCCCGCCGCCTGCACGCGGCCACAGCCACCACCCGCGCCTGGAACGCAGCTAGGAGCTGTTCCGTATTTGCTGAATCAATGAATGAATGCATGAGCGAGCGATCGAATGGATGGCGGTGGAAATCAGAGCACCGTTTGGAGCCGAAGAGTTCAGGCTGACGGTATCTGAAGATGCCTCTCCGACCTTGCCGTGCGGCCCTGAGCAAAAAAAAAAAAAGACCTCCATGGCAGGCCCTCTTCTCTTCCCGCTGGTATCTTGGTGTCCCAGGTACTCCCCTCACTCCCCCACCTTCAGACATCTGCAGGGTCCTCCTGTTGGAGCCGGGAGGGTGTCCCAGCCTGGAAGGGAAGGGCGTGAAACGTGAACCCAGGTGACCAGGACAGCGGGGTTGACCCCAGGCATGCATCCCGAGGTCAGAACCGAGAAGTCCTGGAGTTACCACTCCTTATTCCTAGTTCTTCCAGCCACCTGCAAGGTGGACCTTATTTATCACAAGGAACCTGATGCTCTGAGCGGATGAGTGGCCTTCAGGGGGGTGTGGAGGAGGGTGTCACACACTAAGCTAATGGCCCCCCTGCCCTATTCCATGCAGGGATTTTTCTAGGGAGTGGCAAGGCCGGCATACACCAAAGCCCCCCAGTGGGGCCTGGACACTCCTCCGGTGACCTCACATCTCCATCCTGCCGCGGGGAGTGAGCAGGGCCACTGTGACCCAGGGCAGACCATCAGGCGAGGAAGGACGGGAATCTCAGCCTCATCCCAGGAGGGGACAGAGAGGAACTGAGGCCCAGGCACTTTCTCAGGTAGATCCACTCCTTTCCCTACCTGCAAGATTGTCTTTCTGTTCCGGTTCCTGTGAGGATGAGCAGGACACCTCCCCACACAGGGAGCATGGAGGGAGGGCAGAAACCTGCTCACAGAAGTGGGAGGGGAGCTTCCCCCACACCCTGAGAGCCAGAGCCCTGCAAACAGCCATACCTAAGAGGGAGGAGAACCTCCAAGCTCGCTGGCTGGAGAGCAGAGCACAGACGTGGACACATTCGGGCCAGGGCATACCCTGACTGCCACCCCCCCATCCCCGACGGCCCTCTGCCTCCACGCCGCCTCCTGGTAGCAGCTTTCCCTGCTTCCCACCTGGGGCCTCTTCTCTCGTGTCACACTCGCTCCAACCTTGGCTGCAGCTCTGTGGATGACTCCTGAACGCTTTTCCTCAGCTGGAACTTGTCCCTCAGTGCCACTTTGTGTCCAATCTTTCTGTGATATCTCCACCTAGGGGGCCCCCAATAACAATACTAAGAGGTCATTCCCCTTTTCACTCTCATATTCTCCCTAGTGGATCTCTCTAGTGCCTCCATGACTAACTGAATGAAATGGTCACTTCGTGGCCCTGTTTTTAAAATTCCTTAGTTCGGGTTTCTTGTACTAAACATAAATAGACATACAAACAAAAGCTCATTGGCTCCTGAATATTTTTTAAGATCACCAAGTCCAAATGTCTCGGAGTCACTGTTTTAAATCAGAAGTCAGCTCCCATCACCTTCCAGCACTTTCCTTCTCACTCGTAGGATAGATAACCCAGCATCCTGCAGGGACCCAGCAGCCGGGACAACCTGTGTCTTCTGCTCCCATTCTTCTGCCTGATTGAACACGCCACTAAGGGATTCCCATTGATTCTCTGAATTTAGTATGGCTGTGCCTATGATTTGCAGCAGAATCTTGGCTGGTTAGTTATCCTGCGGCATGTTGGAAGAGTCCTAACGTCCAAGGATTTAACCAGGAGCAGAGTAATATTTTCACGTGCGTCACACTTATGAAATAAAACTCTTACAATTTGAGAGGCAACAGAGTTGGGATGTTGAAAGGAGGGACCCTGAGAAACTTAGAATAAACTTAGTTCACATTTTGTCTCAGCATAGCCATTTGTGCTTAGACTGACACACTTTGAATCTAGCACAGGTTAGACGTAGATAGATAAATTTGCAATAGGCAGGTTTTAGGAAGTGTTCAGACATTTTACTGCGGGCCAAGTTGGCAGCCTATCCCTCCCCATTGGCAAATCTCCATCAGACAAGACAAGGACAGTCCAACTTTTGAATTCGTGATTTAGCATAATAATCTCTAAGAAACTTTCAGTTTCCTTGTTAAAGGCAGAAGGTCAGAGATCACCCCTTAGCTGGCCAAAGCCATAGAAATGATAAGACCACGTTTTTCCTAAGGAGCTTGTGGATTGAAAATATCTGACAGGTCTCTTGCAGGAAAACCTCTCCCCTCGTCTCCCATCTAGCCCACCACCATGGCAGCAATCGTGTGACTAGCCCACCATCTGCCTGCTGCCCATCACCTGATGTCAGTATCTGCACTTACCTGCCCCTTTGTGATGATGTGGAGCAGACCACCATCCAATCACCTTAATGACTTTCCCCCATCAAAGGGAAGGGTTAAAATAACTCAACCATGAGCAGCGGTTGCCAGTGCCTTGCTAAGCTCTGGTGAGCTATGACCAGGCTGTGTTTTCTTACACTTTGGCCCTCTCCCCTCCCTTGGGAAGGTGACTCTCCTCTCTCTCTCTCTCTCTCTCTCTCTCTCTCTCTCTCTCTCTCTCTCTTTCTCTCTCTCTCTCTCTCTCATTTACTTTTTAAATAAACTATATTTTCTAATCTAACATCTGTGCAATTCTCTGCATCTTTCTCATGCCACACCTGATCAAACACCACACACCCATACCCCCAGCAGAACTGACCTCACATTCTGAAGGCCTGTCTCGCTGAGAGTTTGGCCTAACAAATAACTGTGATATGTGTGCTTCTTTGTTAATGCATTAAATAAAATAAGATCCAGCTGAATGTCTAGCAAGCACTGTATTAAAGTACTGATGAAAATAAACCCTATTTCAGAGTATCTGCGGCAACCCTAATGGGATCTGGAACTATTTGTGAGTTATCTTGGTAACAAAGTCACAGGAGCTGCTGGTAGCACTGTCGCCACCTCTAGGGCAAGTGTTAGGGCAGTAAGCATACCTTCACTGCCCACCTATTGGACTGAACCAACTGGAGATGCAGAAGTCAAGTTGGTAGGGTGTGTGTGTGTGTGTGTGTGTGTGTGTGTGTGTGTGAACTCTACCACTGGTAAGGTGCGCTGGAAATTCCGGAGCTTGACCTGTAGCCACAGCTGGGCTCCCTCATACCCCCTCCACACTCTTCGTGAGTGGCTTCATGTGGAGGACATGTGCACTCTCTATCTCTCTGTCTCTCTGTCTCTCTCCCTCTCCTCTCCCAGTCTTTGTATTTTTCTTCTTTTTTTTCTCCTGTCTCTTAATGTCTGTATCTGCCTTTCTTTCTTTGTCTCTGTCTTTCTCTCTGTGAGAAATAAATTTCGACTGTTTATAATGCACCCAGGTTATAGCATTCTGTTGTAACAGCCCAAACTGGCTAAGACGGTGCCCCAGCCTCACAGAGAGTTTCATGAAACTGCTCTTCTTGGCGTATTGCTTGGAGTCCTCCCATCCCTGGGGGTGGGTTCAGGACGAGATTGCAGGGGCAAGTGCCAGGAACTCAGCATCTCTCCTCCCTCTGAACGTGGAGGCTGTCCCTAGATGTCCTCAGAGTCAGCTCCTTCTTTACCTGGTGTAAGGGGCTTCCAGGCAATTCCACATGACTGCTCTATGGTCATATCTCACATTTGAGCAGAGGACATGAGTCTTCACATGTATTCCTCACAGCCCCCAAAGGAAAGGAGAGAGCTCTACACAGTTTGTCTACACGTGCCACTTTCTAACCCTGTGACTTGGGCAAGTCCCTTCATTTTTCAGGAGCAGTTTACCCACTGGCAAGAGGAACAAGTCATAACGGCCTACTCAAGCTTCCCAGAGACTGGGAACTTATGAGGTCATTGTCATAATAGAGACAAAATCGCTTTTTGGAAATATAAGGAATGGTTAAAAATCCAAAATGATCGTGTGATGAATGAATTAACACAATGAATAAAGCCTGATATGATTTTCTATAATGATTGTGCCATCTTCCTTAACACATCCCCAACAAGTCCAAGGCGCACATTTGGGCTAAAATAAAGCGTGGTGCTAAAATAAAATCTTGACCCTGGAGGATTTTCAGTTTATCCTGTCATATTACTGACTTACTGTGATTGACTATTTCTTTAAAACTAGTGTTCCATTGGCTAAAAATTGGAAATCGTTATAATTTTATCCTTCCAGTGATCAGAGAGTTAAAAATGTAGCATGATTATACCTTTGCTTTCTTTTTTAATTCTAATAAATAAATTACAGATTAATAATAGATAACATTTTTGAATATTTAATATGTACAAGGAACTATTTGGTGTTTTATGTGCATTATCTTATCTAATGAGACCATACCATGTATTATTTCAGCAATAATGGTTATCATTTGTTAAGAGTTTACCTCTGATCGCCGTCTCCAAGCAACGCCTCAGTCCTGTGGACATGATGATCCCCAGGGTCAGAAAATTGTGCCCCAAAGCAAAAAGTAGGAAATGGCTCAGCTGAAATGTGAATGCAATTTCTAATTACAATGCTTTCTCTTTCCCCAATCTATTAAGCCATCACATTAGCTTTCCTTCTCTTCTAAATAACGTTTTGATTTTCAATTTCTTTTGAGCAGCCTTTATTATTCAAATATTTTTTAATCTGTTGCTTATCTTTTCCTTTTCTTAATTATTTCTTTTGAAGTACAAAAGTTTTTTTATTTTTTATGAAGTCCAATTTATCATTTCTTTTTCTTTCATGGACTATGCTTGTGGTGTCGTATCTAAGAAATCTTTGCCCAATTCAAAGTCCCAAAGATTTTCTCCTAAGTTTTCTTCTAATATTCGTATTTTATTAACCCTTATATTTAAGTCTATGATATGTTTTGAGTTAATTTTGGTGTATAGTGATGAAAAAAAACTAAATTTATCTTCACTGGCATCTTCAGCAATGGTTAGTAATTTTCTGTATACAGTTTTTGTACTTCTTTTGATCAAGTTTTTATTATTTTTGATGTTCATATGAGAGGTATCGTATCCTTGCTTTCATTTTCATATTGTTTCTTCTGCGCATAGAAATACAGTTGATTTTTGTAAGTTGATTTTTGTATCCTATAACTTGGTATGAATTTTCATTAGTTCTAACTGTGTGTGTGTGTGTGTGTGTGTGTGTGTGTGTGAGTTCATCAGCATTTTCGACAAGTAAGGTCTTGTCTTCTACAAATAAAGCCAGTTTTACTTCTTTTATTCTACACTGGATGACTTTTATTTCTTTTTCTTGCTTGGTTGAACTAGCTAGAACCTCCAGCAAATTTTAAAAGAAGTGGTGAGAGTAGGCATCTTTGCCTAGTTCTGGATCTTAGAGGCAAGGTCTCTAATTGTTCACCATCTAATGTGAGTTTAGATTTTTCATAATTTTATTGAATTTAGGGAATCTTCTTCCTTTCCAAGTTTATGGAGAGTTTTAATCATAAATGGATGTTGGGTTTTGTCAAATACCTTTTCAGCATCTACTGAAATAATAATGTGGTTTTTCTCCTTTCTTCCATTAGTATTAGTTGATGTTTGGATGCTCAATCAGCCTTGTATTCGTAGGATAAATCCCACTTAGTCATAGAGTCTAACCATTTTTAGATATCGCTGGACTTGGTATTTGGTTGAGAATTGTTGTGTCTTTATTCATAAGAGATGTGGGTTTGTGGTTTGTTGTTTTGTTTTGTTTTTTCTTGTGGTATCTGACTGATTTTTATATTGAGATGTGTTCCCCCTTCCCCTGTTCTTTAGAATAATTTGTGAAGGATTGTTGTTAATTCTTCTTTGTTTGGTAGAATTTACCATTGAAACCATCTGGGCCTGGGCTTTCTCTGTAGAATGTTTATAAATTACTAATTCAATCTCTTTACTTTTCATAGGTCTATTTTGATTTTTTATTTCTCCTTGAGTCAGTTTCAGTAGCATGTGATCTATGTCTTATCCCCTTTTTTTAATTAAAAGTATGTCAATTTTGTTCATCTTCTCATAAAACCAACTTTTGGATTAATTTATTTTCTCCACTGATTTTCTATTTCTATGTCATTGATTTCAGCTCAAATCTTTACTATATAATTTGCTCTTCATTTTTATTTTTATAGTTTTAGAGACAGATTTTTCTCTCTGCCTTCTAGACTAGAGCATGGTGGTGCAGTCATAGCTTACTATAACCTTCAACTCCTAGGTTCAAGCAAATTTATAAGTTTATACATTATAAGTCTTTGACATCATTTTGTAATTATTATTTTATGCAGTTGTCATTTAAAATAAGTTATGGAAGGAAATGTTTTAAAATATATATTTATACTGTCTTTTATATTTACCTGTTTAATAAGTTTTGTTGGTTTCTCTATTTCTTGTTGTGAATCTGAGTTATCATCTAGTGTCCTCTTTTTTCAACCTTGGGTTCTCATTAGTATTTCTTGTAAGATATGTCTGCTGTCAATGAATTCTCTCAGTCTTTATTTATCTGAAAATGTCTTTGCTTCTTTGTTTTTTAAAGATAGTTTGGCTGGATATAGTATTCTGAGTTTACAATCTTTTTCTTTCAACACTTTGAATATACCATTATACTGTCTTCTCATCTTCATAGTTTCTGAGGAGAAGTCAAATGTCAATCTTACTGATAAGTCATTTTTCTCTTGCTGGTTTCAAGATTTTCTCTTTGACTTTGACTTTCTTCAGTTTGACTATTATGTGTCTAGATGTGGATCTCTTTTAGTTTATTTTGCATAGAATGTGTTTAATTTTTGAATGAGTAAATATGTGATTAATATGTTAAAGTAGAGTCGTTTTCAGCCATTATTTCTTCAAATAGCTTTTCTTCTTTTCTTTCTCTTTCTCCTCTTCCTCTGGAACTCCCATTATGCATATGTTGGTACACTTGATGGTTTCCCATGGATCTCTGAGACTGTTCATTTTTCTTCATTTTTTTTTTCTGTTTCTCAGATTAATGATCTCTATTGATCTTCAGATGCACTAATTCTTTCTTCTTCCAGTTCAAATTTGTTCTCAAGTCCCTCTAACAAATTTTTCATTTCAATTATTATACTTTACAATCCAGAATTTTCATTTAGTTTTTTTAAATATTTATTATGTAGTGGGACATAGTTGTCATACTTTCCTTTAACTCATTAAACATAGTTTCCTTTAGTCCTTTGAAAATATTTCTAAAAGCTAATTCAAAGTTGTTATGTTCAAAGTACAATATCTAGGGCTCTCAGAACACTTTTTTGGGGAGGACAGAAAGGGATAGAGAAGTGGTTTTGCTATGTTGCCCAGGCTGATTTTGAACTCCTGGCTTCAGGCAATCTTTCAACCTTGGTCTCCCAAGGTACCGGGATTCTAGGCATAAGTCATCACACCTGGCCCTAAGGACACTTTTTGTTGGCTGCTTTTTATTTTTCCTGTGCATGGTACATATATTCCCAGGATTTGTGTCTTTTTTTTGTTGAAAACTGGACATTTTAGATAATCTATTGTAACAACTCTGATCAGATCATCCCCTCTCCTCAAAATTTATTGTTGCTGCTATTTTGCTATTGTTCTTGCTGCTTGTTTCAGTGACTTTCCAAAATTAATTCTGCAGGTTCTGTAAATATGTAGCCTTAACTATGTAGCCTTTGTGTTCTCCACCAAAGTTTTTTGTTTTTGTTTTTGTTTTTTTAGTTGGAGTCTCACTCCCTTGCCCAGGCTGGAGTGCACCTGCTGGGTGCCAGCAATCCTTCCGCCTCAGCCTTCCAAGTAGTTGGAACTACAGGTGTGCGCTACCACATCCAGGTAATCCTTTTTTTATTTACTGTAGAGACGAGGTCTCACCAAGTTGCCCAGGCTGATCTTGGACCCATAGGCTCAGACAATCCACTCACCTCAGCCTCCCAAAGTGCTAGGATTATAAGCTGTGTCACCAAGCCTGGCCTGTTTTTCTTTTTTTTAAAAAAATTTATTTTAGAGATGTGGGATACAATTCAGGGTTAGATATACAAATGGTCATTGTACAGGTAAAGTTTGGGCCTCACTTTGGTCCCCACTTCACCTGGTGTGAGATCAGCTACCCTTATTGATGAAGTGTGCCCCCCCTTCCCTTGACAGCTTCCCACTACTGCCAATCTCTTTACTGTAATATTATGATAATTGTTTGGGGTCTGCTTGAGTTTTTTGTTTTTCTAACAAAACTGGTGTCCTTATATAGAGTTTTTTTTAAGTTCTTATTTATATTTTCAAGCCTGGATTCCTAGGAATCACACTTAAGTCAGTATAATTTAGTGGTCAGCCAAATACGAATAGAAGGATGTTCTTTAATGCCTTGAGCCACCCTTTGCCAAGGTTGTGTGTAAAAGCATGTCTTGAAATTTTAAGCATCTTAGAAGACAGCCTTGGTTTTCATCTACTGTTTGCACAGGGCCTCAAGGTCAACTGAACAAGGTCTTCTCATAACCCAGAAACTTTCTGTACATGTACACAGCTTTGCACATGGCCAGGTATATGTCAGAGCTTTGAGAAACTCTCTGCAGTCATCTTGTTCTTTGGGTCTTCCTTTTAAAACTTTGGTCAGGCTCTTTTTGTCCCAACCAAAATCACAACTTTACATAGCAGCAAGATAGTCAGCAAATCGATATTATTTTCAGTAATGGGCTAGAGCTTTTTTTTTTTTTCAGAGCTACACTCTGAGTCAAATCAAGTAGAAACTACATCATGGGAGACATTTTTTAGGTTGCTTCTAATTCAGTTGAACTGTTAACTCTATTTTAAGGGTTGAACTTTTAATAGAGTTTTCAAAACAGTCATTCTTCATGGTTGGTTGTGAGGCTGCCAGCTGTGTGTGTGTGTGTGTGTGTGTGTGTGTGTGTGTGTGTGTGCATTGTATACAGATATGTGTGTGTGCAAGCACGTGTGTACGTGTGTATGAATGTGTGCAGCTATCATGTTCTTGACATTGAGTTGAGGGGGAAGGGCAGATGAGCATAGCCTCAAGTTAAACCCTAACAAACCCTGCTGTTCTTATTGAAGTTCAGTAGGTTTTTTTCTTGAATGTAAGCTTTTTAATTTGTTTTAGTTTAGTTTAGCCTTTGAGTAATTTCCAGAGTTCTAAAATCATTTGTTTCTATTGTTTTGCCTTAATTTCTGCTGCTTTTATGGAGAGCAGGTTCCCAAATTCTACTATTCCAAAAGTCAATCCTTCTCAACAACAGCCTTTATTTTCAGGCTGCCTTGAAACCTTTAAGGAAACAGGTAGAGTATAAAGCAGAAAAGGATTATAATAGTCATCCTATAAGACTTAATAAAACCATCTTTTAAAAAATGTTAAGTCAATATTGAACTATCTGAGAGGATTTCCAAAGTCTTAAGCGTACTTAATCCTTAGTATTAAGCTGCATCTTCAAACTGAACTAGCCTATTTTAAACGGTTCTAGTTTTTTCAACAAAACTTGATATGACATTCAAGATAAAATATACTTCCAGACAAGTGGGAGACTTTTCTCTGTGAACCTGACCCAAAGGGACCTCTTAAAACCTGTCAAGAGGCTACTATCTTAAGATTTCCTCAGCGTGTCAGGAGCAAACGCATATAAACAAAAAATCTGCCAAGCAATGTAACATCAAATTCAAACCACTGATAAATCATGTCTGATTAAAGCAACAGGATGAAAAATCTTAGCGCACCTGTGCTGAGGAAGCCACTGTTACCAAGATGCTTAATGAACACCCCGATGGAACCAACTCTGCATTTCCTTTTAGAGACCATTAAAAGTAGAAATGAAAGTCTGGAAACAGATGATAACAAGGCTCTTGCTGCTCACAGAATTCAGTTATTATGACTGGCAATTCTGGATATTTCCAAGATGATGAATACATGTGGAACTCATAAAGCTTGCTGTTTGGTTTTGAGAAATTATAAGGGGTGACGGCCCAAGTTAAGGGATTTGCACACTTCTGAGACCAACATCTATCAGTCATTAACCCTCTGTTACCATTTACAGAAATGATTTGAAGGGTTACTAGGCCCTTGATGTTCACGGAGAGAAAATTTGGTATCACCAAAGAGGAAGAGGAATTGGAACCTAAAATTTATCCAGCCAACAGGAAATTAGAGTCAGACCAACCAACATATATCAAACACGCTGACATCTGTATCACCTCATTAATTTCAGGGACAACCTTTTCCCACTGTAACTGCTGAGACTGTCTGCATTTCAGCCATGTGTTTTTTGTTTTTGTTTTTGAGTTGAAGTCTCGCTCCATCTCCCAGGCTGGAGTGCAGTGGCAGGCTCACAGTCCCCACAGTGTCCACCTGCTGGGCTCCGGCAATCCTTCTGCCTCAGCCTTCCAAGTAGCTGGAACTACAGTTGCGTGCTACCACGTCCGGCTAATTTTTTATTTTTCGTAGAGATGAGGTCTCACCAAGTTGCCCAGGCTGATCTCAAACTGGTGGGATCAGGCAATCCACTCACCTAGTGCTCCCAAAGTGCTGGGATTACAGGTTGAGCCACTGGGCCCGGCCAACCATGTGTTTTTATTGACCATGAAAAGCAAGCATTGAAAACCGTTTGCTTTTCTGCAGGATGCCCCTGCTTTCTGGTAGCTGTTTTTGCTCCCATGTTATAGGGCTTCAGCTATGATCTTCATTCCTAGACCCCTATTTATTTACCCATCTATACAGACATTTACCAAGTACTGGTATCCTCACACTGAGGATACAAAAATAAAAGTGTGGTAAAGGCAGCTTAGCAGGTATTACAGAAAATGTGAATTTCGGGTTTTATTCCCTTGAGGAAATTTTCCTCAATTTCCCTTGAGGAAATTCCTGAGCTATGAAAACACCACTCAGACAACATTTCTTCACACCTGCCCTCTTGCTGGCTCTTTTCAGCCCTGACACCCTGCCCCGACCCAGTTCAGACTGGGAACTCAACACTATGCACAGCTAGAGGGGGAATGGAAGTAAAGTCATTCCAGGATAAGGTTCCAGGTAAATTTTATTATGAGAATATTTGATTTAGCACAGATTCGATGTGGCAGTAGGTGTGTGAGCTGGAGAATTCACCTTTAATCCCAGATTGCTACATTCAAGTCCCCAAACACACAGAGAAGCATACACACTCAAGCAATGCACACAGAAAAACACAGAGACTATGCATGTGTGTGGACAGAGACACACAGATGCACGTGGATGTGCACACATGCCTAGACACACTACACAGGTGCATATGAACTTGCACAAACACAGAGACACACACACACAGAGAAATATATAGACATGCACACATGAATACACAGACACTCAAACACACATTCCCAGGTACGCAGACACATATGTACACACACATGCATGCCCACAAGAGTAGTCTAAAGGCATTTGTCCTTCCTAAGTGGTTTTTTTTAAAGTTGGAGTCTCACTCTCGTCACCCAGGCTGGAGTGCACTGGCATGCTCATGGACACCGCAGCCTCAACCTGCTGGGTTTAGGCAATCCTTCTGCCTCAGCCTTCCAAGTAGCAGGAACTACAGGCTCGCGTCTAGGAGACTTTGAATCAGAATGCTTAGCTTGTAAAAATTTTTTTTAATTAAAGAGTTTTTTTTAAGTGCTTAGCTCATTACCTGTACAATGACCACTTATCTACCTAATCTTGAATTGTACCCCACATCTTCAAAATAAAATAAAATAATTTTTAAAAAATAAATAAATGCTTAGCTCAGTTCTGTCAGCTGAGGCGATACTCGGGGGACACTTGCCTGGGCCTAGGGGCTGAAGGCACAGAACCAAGCAGGACATGCAGTCCCCTTCCTCCCGCCCCCTAGTCTCTATGGGTAGCTCTGCCTGTTACTACTCCAGGGACAAGAAGTGCCTGTCCAACACAGGCAAACAACTGGAGAGTACCATGCCAGAAAGCTTGCTCCTACCTAGAGCAGAGGGTAAGCACCATCCCCAGGGCCCTGCAAGACATGAACAGGTATCTGCAGCCTGGGGACAGCACCCCTTCACCACACCCTTAGGCCTGTGCAATCCAGGCCCTGTCCAACCTCACTTGTTTTAGAGAGGCCTGAGCCCAACCAGCCAGCATCTCAGAGTTTTTACCCAGGCTGCATCCCCGGCCAGCATGCCCTTCACCTCCTTAGCTTTAGGTTTGGCCTTTAATGTCACCTCTTCAGGATAGGGTCCTGGAGATTTCGAATATTACATCATATAGACTCTGAGTCCCCCAGAGAATGTTGATTTTTTTTAAATTAAGTTTAGAGTTGTAGGGTGCGTGTGAGGATTTGCTGAATAGGTAAATTGTGTGCAGGTGCGTGAGGTTTGGGCTTCTAGCAAGACCTCTCTCCCTCCAGTAGTAGACACGTACCCAATGGGTGGTGATGTGCCCCTTATGCTCCTCTCTCCCTCCATCCTCGAGCAGTGCCCAGCTTCGGTTGTTCCTGACTTTGTGCTCATGTGCCCAAAGTTTAGGGTCTGCTTATGTGTGAGAAAATGTGGTATCGTTTTTTGTTTCCATGACAGTTCACTTAGACTGATGGTCTCCAGTTGCATCCATGTTGCTGCAAAGGACATGACTTTGTTCTTCTTTATGTCTGTCTAGTATTCCACCTTGTATATGTACCATATTTTCTTTATCTGGTTCACTTTTGATGGTCATGTGGCTTGGTTCCTTGTTTTTGCTATCATAACAATGCACGTGTGGAGAAAAGGGAAGACTTACACACTGTTGGTGGAAGTATAAATTAGTGCAACCTCTATGGGAAGTAGTGTGGAGATATCTCAAAGAACTAAAAGTGGATCTACCATTTGATCCAGGAACCCCACTACTAAGTATCTACCCCAAGGAACAGAGGTCATTATATTTTTTTTAAAAAGACACCTGCACCTGCATGTTCATTGCAGCACAATTCACAATTGCAAGGATGTAGAATCAACCTAAATGCCCATCAACTGATCAGTGGATAATGGAAATGTGGGATATATGCACCATGGAATCTACATGCTACACAGCAATAAAAAATAATGAAATCCCATCCTTTGCAGCAACATGGATGGAGCTGGAGATCATCTTCCTAAGCAAACTGACTCAGAAACAGAAAACCAAGTGCTGCATGCTCTCACTCATATGTGGAAGCTAAACGGTCACAAAGATGGAAATAACAGACACTGGGGACACCAATAAAGGGGAGGGAGAGGAGGGTTAGCTTTCAGAAACCACCCATGGGGCACAATGTTTGCTATCTGGGGAATGGACCACCAAGATCCAATCCCCCACCACTACACAATACGTCCATGTAACAAACACGCATGTGTACCCCCGAAATCTAAAATTTCAAAAATAAATAAATAAAAGAATTAGCAGCACATTTTTTTAACTTTTAAATTTTTATACTTTAAAGATGTGGGGTACGATTCAGGGTTAGTATACAAATGTTCATCATGCAGGTACCCTTGTTGATGAAGTGTGCCCCCCCCTTCCCCAGGCAGACTCCCACTACTGTCAATCCTGCTTCTCCGCCCCCCTTCTGGCAATTTCTCACCACTGCCAATCCTTTTCTTATAGTATTACAATAACTGTTCAAGGTCCACTTATGAGTGAGAACATGTGATACTCAGTTCTTTGTTTCTGTGATAGTTCACTTAGTATGATGGCCTCCACCTGCATCCAAGTTCCTGTGATGGCCGTGATTTTGTTCTTTATGGCTGCGTAACATTCCATCGTGTATATGTACTTCATTTTTTTATACAGTCCT
>CAUYQG010239596.1:0-10700 GCA_963574415.1 Tarsius wallacei | reverse complement strand
CTACCACGCCCGGCTAATTTTTTGATTTATTGTAGAGATGAGGTCTCGCTTGCCCAGGCGGGTCTTGAACCCGCGGGCTCAGGCAATCCACTCACCTCAGCCTCCCAAAGGCGCAGGATTACAGGCTGAGCCACCGAGCCCGGCTTGTATATTTTTTTTTAAGTGTTTGTGTGGTGTCATTAGTCTTGTCTTGACAGAGAACCCAATTTTAGTTTTAACGGAATAAATAAAATAAACCCATCTTGTTTTTGCAGAATAAAATGACAATTTCCTGAATAATTTTTAGAACTCAAGCAGAAAAGGCATTTGTTGGAAGGATATGTGGTAATTCATAATATGATCAGAAGCCTGGAAAGACAAGCCTAGAAACTGGGCAACTATCAAGAGCATCTAGGTAGCAGAAAAGAGAGCCAATATCACACCTCAGTGATGGTGTCTGATCTGGATATTACCACTGGCGCAAATGCCATGGGCACTTATCACTGTCTTCATTGCTAAACTCTAAAAGTGCTGAATACCAATGCTACATGAAAAATGTCTCCATATACCCATGTCATTTAGTCACTTATTCAAGATTCAAATCTGGAAGTATGAGCATTCATTTATCAGCATCTGAGTATCTACCCCTTAGTCAGCCACAGCCGTCTTCTTCTCTCACAACAGGGAAAAGGTCTCATTGGCTTCCTCTGATTTAATAGTGTCTCCTGCTGTTTCCTGAGGATAAACTATAAGTGAAAAGGTTGCTCTGATTCTGGGTAACATTTTATATATATATCTCCAACTCAAAATATCTCTTTGTATCATCTTTCATTTCAGTTTTATTTCATTTCTTTTTCTTTTTTTTTTTCACTTTTTAATTTTTGTTTGTCATCTAGCTACTTAAACCCAGATTTTCTCCTGCAAGTTTAAAGTAAAAGTCACTAACATCTGCCTACTTTCTGCCAACTCCAGCACTTCATTAGGATTTACCTGCCTCTGTGGGCTGCCTCGCCTTCTAAATGTCCCACTGCCACCATGGGACATGCTTGCTTCCTTGTCGTCTGTATCATCTAGCATTATCAAATTTCATACCCTCAATGACTAGCGGCAATTGCAAAGTCCATAAATGAAACCAGATCTCTTTTTTAGAATAAATTCTATATGCTGTAACTATGATCAAAATATTGAACATATGAATTTATAGTAATTGATACAGTGAGAAAGAGAATTTCATATAAAACCAAACAATCGTCCATTAGTAGTGTCAATGAGCTTGAAGAAATCATATAACAAGTCTGCATATAGTGACCTATCTTTGAATCATTTATTTGGTATCTCTGACATTGGGATTTTAGATGTCATCTACCTACCTTCTATTTAAAGTGTTCTGGAACTGCTTACTTGTACAGTTTATTGAGAAAATACAATTAAATCAACTGTAATGAAAAACCATTCAGATTTTGAAACCTGAGATTCTTCTTCTTATATAATAGTTGAACCACATTTATTATAGTTAAATTTTCATGTTTATAAGTTTGTACTTAGACTTTTTAAAAAGTATGTTTCTTGTTATGTAATGCCAGGTTATACATGAGAAACTAATAAAAACTTTATATTAGGAAGATGGGATTAAATTACTTATGAGTGTATTTTCTGCTTTCTTTTAAAAAGTCCTCCATAATTTCAGTCATATTCAAGTTAATTCTTGAAATTAATTTTGGCATTAAGAAGATATAATTATTAAATTTCCTTTGAAGAGACAGTATTGAGTAAATTGACAAAAAGTAGTTTCTCAAGAAATTTAGAATATATATAGCTTATATTTCTGGCACTTTCTGATAGTAACCTCTATCAAGAAAGAAATTGGTTTGCCAGACCCCTTTAACTAAACTTCCAGTCACGCAAAACTGACATTTAAAATTAGAAAAACATATGTTATATTTAATAAGTTAAGAAAATATTAGCTGGGCTCGGTGGCTCAGCCTGTAATCTGTGTTTTGGGAGGCTGAGGTGAGTGTATTACCTGAGCCCGCAGGTTCAAGACCGGCCTGGGCAACTTGGCGAGACCTCATCTCTACAATAAATCAAAAAAAATTAGCCGGGTGTGGCAGTGTCTGCCTGTAGCTCCTGCTACTTGGAAGGCTGAGGCGGAAGGATCGCCGGAGCCCAGCAGGTCGAGGCTGCAGTGGCCAGGAGCAGCCACTGCACTCCAGTCTGGGTGACAGAGTGAGATTCCAACTCAAAAAAAAAAAAAGAAAATATTGAACAGGATATAGATATAGAAATCACTAACACTAAAAGAAAAAATGATAAACTATATTTCATTTATATTTTAAAGATTTTTTCTTTTGTATTTTTTGCATTAAATAGTTTTTATTTGATATTACACATAAACTATACTAAAAATATTTTAATAAGTAAAAGACAGCATTTTTAGATCTAGAGAGTTCATATTAGACTGGCATACTTAAGACCAAAAATATAAAGTAGCTATTGCTACTTTATTTTCAGTCTTTGCTTTTAAGAAGTCAATGATCACAAAATAGTCATGAGTCTAGCTTGGTTCTGAGACAGTGAAGGGACTTCTCCAAGTATTCAAATATATTCATATAACCAGTTATAGAAATCTAAAATCTCCAACAGATTTTAAGGTGACATTTACCATCTTTGTGAAAAGTTGAACGTTACTAATCAAGTAAAATTTTATCTTTAGAAGAGGAAAACAGTGATAGCCTTTACCAAATTTGAATTACTAGTAAATTTTTTTTTAAACTGATCTTATTCACTTAACCACAAGCCCGTCTTAGTTTACTCAAGATTGTCCAATAAAAATATTCTGCCACTCACTCATGATATGAAATCTGGTGTATGAAATCAGTTAAATTATGGTACACATAAAAATGTCATGAGACATTTCTGTTTTCTAATAAACAAAGCAATGGCCAATTATTACTCATTAGGAACTTTTTTGAGATATCAAGTCTGCCCTTTCACCATCTTCTTAATGCTGGTGAAGATCATTTTTGTTCCAGGGATGTACTGAAAAAAGATTCCCCAAATACTCTATCAGGGCATCTTCCCCCCAGGTGATGCCTTTGTTCTTATTGGCATCTGTGTAAGAGAATCCAGCAGCCTGACCTCTATTCTGTCCAAAGAGACCATGGAGATTTGGTCCAGTCTTGTGCTTGCCTCCCTTTTTTGCAATGTGACACTGGGCACACTTCTGAACAAAAATCTTGCTTTTCTCAATCAACATCACCCATATTTAATTCTCTCTTTCATCACTGGTGCCACAGAGGTTCCCTCTCGGAAGCTGAGTGTCCCGCTCTCTCACTTTATTTTCATCAAAAGGCAATTTATAGGGTAATGCATACCCTGTACAATATATTCAGAATACAAAGTTTGCAAAAAAGACTTGTATATAGAATACAAGGTCTGGCAGTTAAGTTTGCAAACATGCTGCTATGCGCTTATGTTGGCAGCATTGTTCAAACAACTTGGTAAGGTTTTATATCCTTGGAATATCAGGGCCTTACAGCTGAGTGTGGACATGTGGAGACAGGTGGCAGTGTCTTGCTGAGTGCCATTCATTATTGTTGCATATTTTTGTGTGCCATTATGAGAATGTTGGAGATTGAATTAGAGCAATGAACAAACATTAAATTTCTTGTTAAACTTGACAAGAGTGGAAGTGAAATCAGGGACATGTTAGTCCAAGTTTATGGAGATCATACCATAAAGAAAATGGCAGTGTACAAATGGATTAAACGTTTTCTGAGGAGAAAAACATCATCGCTGATAAAGAGAGGTCAGAACGGCCAGTAACGAGTAGAACTGATGAAAACATTGCAAAAATTCATCAAACTGTGCATCAGAATCATTGGCTGACTGTGAGAAGCATACAGATCAAATAAACATTAATAGAGAAACAGGAAAATCTTAACTGAAAATGAGGAAGGCGTGTGCAAAAATGGTTCCCAATGCACCAGCTCACACAGCACTGTCTGTGAGGAAGTTTTTAACGAGTAAACAAATAACTGTTTTGAAACACCCTCCCTACTCACTGATTTGACCCCCAAAGGCTTTTTTATTTACCCAAAGGTAAAGGAAATATTGAAAGGAAGGCATTTTTTGACTTTCATCAAGGATAACATAATGACAGCTCTGATAGCCATTCCAAAAAGAGTTCCAAAATTGCTTGATGGCAGAGTAGGCACTGGAATCAGTGCATAGCTTCCCAAGTGGAGTACTTCAAAGGTGACCCTAGTGATGTGCAGCAATGAGATATGTAGCACTTTTTCTAGGATGAGTTTGTGAACTTAATTGCCAGACCTCGTTTGGCTATAACAATTCTACAAATAAACAATAAAGAGATGGATGACCCAGTCTTTAAAAAAAAAGTGAAGAAATAATTTACAAAAGATAAAGGGTTGACCAGTAAATATGTGAAAATATGGTCAATATCTTTCATCATCAAGCAAATGAAACATAAAACCGGGTAATAACCATAACTCTAGTAAGGCTAAGCAGACTCAAACAACCAAAATTAATGATACCAAATGTTGCTGAGCATGTGGAACCCTCAAACATTGCTGAAGGGTATTGTATTAGTTGTCTAGGGCTGTCATAACAAAGTACTACAAACTGTGACTCAAACAATAGACATTTATTTCCTCACAGTTCTGGAGACCAGAAGTCTGAAGTCTAATTACTGGCAGGGTTTGGTTCCTTTTGAAAGTTGTGTGGGAAGTCCCTCTTCTAGGCTGCTTCTTGGCTTGTAGATGACAGTCTTCATGCCATCTACATGGCGTTCTCCTTCTATATCTGTGTGTTCAAATTCTCCATTTTTATAAGGCTACCTGAAATATTGGATTATGACTCACCATACGACTATATTTTAACTTAACTGAGTGCATCTGCAGTAATCTTATTTCTAAAGACTGTCTCATTCTGAATTACTGGGGGTTAGGACTCAACATGTAAACTTTGAGGTTATTTAATCTAGTCCACAACAAGTGTGTAAAATGGTATAATCACACTGTAGATCCACCTTCAGTCAAACATACCTCTACACTATGACCTAGCAGTTTCACACTTAGATACTTACTCAAGATATGTGAGATCACTTTTTGCCAAAAAAATCTTGTACAAAAATGTACATAGCAGCCTTATTCATAATAAGGCTAATCCCAAATATCCATCAACAGAACAAGGTCAAACCAATTATAGTTTATCCATACAATGGAATGTTACTCAGCAGTTAAAATGAAGGAACTAAGTGCAGTAATATAGATCATTGCAAAAATATTATGTTAAGCAAAAAAAGTCAGTAACAAAAGATTTTTTTTAAATTTAGAAAGCAGTATGTATTGAGAAGACAGAAAAGCTCCCACAGCAGGAAAGGACCTGAGGGGGTTGCCAACAAAATAATTTCTATATATGATATATATAATTCCAAATATATAAAATGTAAAAACAAAAAAAGCTGGTCCATCATAATGAAAACTAGAAAGTTTTCTTGAAGAGGGAGGGAAGGAGATTAACCAGAAAGGAATATATATATATATATATGTATATATATATATATATATATATATATGTGCACTCTGGGGTAATAAAAATGTTCTATTTCTTGGATGGCTACACAGTTATAAAATTGTCAAAGCTCAATAACTCAAATACTTAAAGTCTAATGCATTTTGTTATATTAATTATACCCAAATTATATGCAAATAAATATACATATACACACACTTGAACATATACATATATAGTTGTTTAAAACTATAACTGACCTCTCTAACTTTATGTTGCTAAAATTCAAACATTTAAGAAAAACATTGAGGTCAAAAGTTAAAATGATGGTTGACATTTTCAGTTTTAAGTTTGTTTTGTAACAATATTTTGCACCATAGAAAATAACTAGTGAATTTTGATGCAAGTAGAGTTCAAGATTGTGTAAAAAGGGAGATTTATAAATCTACTTAAAATTCTAGAATTCACAATTCTTCCTTTCGACAAAAAAAAAAAAAAATTACAACTCTGATTTGACAACTGCTATAGAAAACTTGAAATTTAATATGCAGAAAAGCAAACACAGTCCCCTCAGGCTAGTAAAATTTCAGTTTCAACATAGTTGTTTAGTTTACATGTTAAGACTTTTATGTCAGGATAGATTGGATTATACAGTACGTACAAATACCCTCTATTCTCAGTGGCTAAAAACAGCAAAGGTTTACTTCTCACGGAAGTCCCATGTCCAAAAGAGTTGATAGGGGTTTTGCTCAACAGAGCAATCATAGTCACCACAGCAGAGAAATTGAGACTGTAGTGTCTGCTGGTTAAGCTCTCTAGTCAGAAAGTGAGATATAGGGGTTTCATCCACAGATCATTGATCAGAATTAAATCTGTCAATATTTCACCTAGCGAGAGAGAGGAGTTATGTATCCTTGTATAATCAAGAAGGCAAGGGGCAGGTCAGATATTGGTGAAAATTGTTACACTTTCTATATGTATATGATAAAAAAGGCAGATTCTGGGATACTTGAAATCATAAAAGTTTCTTTCTAAGCTGATTTTTAAAAAAGTGCTCAATTTATATGGTTAAAAAAGCTTCCATTAGCCAATATTAGTAAATGAATGATCTATCAAGACTCTTTTAAGAGCTCAAATGATTTGAATAATGCCTCCCAAGCTTCCACTAAAATACCAACTGGTCACAACTATAGGACAGCATTTAAAAAAGCAAAATACAGTAAAGTCTTTAGTGTATAATTTTCTTTCCTTCTTTCACTTGAAGACCCTCAATGGGCCAAGTGCTCTAATGATCACTATCCCCAAAAGACTTATTCAGTAACTTGCAAAAGTCAAAATATAAGCTTTCAAGATCTTTTCTTTCATTGAACTGCTCCCAACAAAACGTTAAAACATATTTATCGATTCTTCCTATCCATGAGCATGGTATATTTTTTCCATTTGTGTCTTCTTGGATTTCTTTGAGCAGTGTTTTGTAATTCTCATTGCAAAGGTCTTCTACTTTTCTGGTTAGAAAGATGCAGAGATATTTAATTTTTCATGTTTCTAGTTTCTGTCCATTTAGCAATATGTTCACTGTAGGTTTGTCATAGATGGCACTTACTATTTTGAGGTATGTTCCTTCTATGCCTAGGTATTTGAGGATTTTTATCAAGAAGGCATGCTGAATTTTATCAAAAGCTTTTTCTGCATCTAATGAGATAATCACACAGTTCTTGTTTTTACATCTGTTGATGTATTTAATTACATTTATGGTCTTGCGAATGTTGAACAAGCTCTGCATCCTGGGAATGAAGCCTACTTGGTCATGTGGATGATTTTTGAGATGTGCTTTTGGATCCAGTTTGCTAGAATTTTGCTGAGGAGTTTTGCATCTATGTTCATAAGGGATATTGCAGCCATAAAGAAGGACAAATATATAAACTTTGTAGCAACTTGGATGGATTTGGAGTTAATCATACTCAGTGATTTATCACAGAAGCAAAGAACTGAGTTCCATATGTTCTCACTCATGAATGAACTTGAACAATTATAATGCTATAAGAAAGTGATTGGCAATAGTGGAAAACAGTCAGGGGAGGGGGGGTGGAATTGGCATTTGAGGGAAACTGCTAGGGGAGGGAGGGGCATAACTCATCAACAAGGGTACCTGCATGATTAATGTTTATATACCTAACCTTGAATTGTACCCCACATCTCTATAATAAATAAATAAATAAATAAATAAATAAATAAATTAATTAATTAAAAACATATTTATTGTAGAGCACTAACTTCAACTGAATAAAAGGAAAAAATAAATGTACACCTTTATGACCTCCAGCAATTATAGCTGTTTTATTTTTTCCAAAGTTACATTCCAGACATTTTCCATTTGCAGACATGATTTTTACATATTGCTAAGCACAACATAGGTAAAGTTAGTGCTTTTTTTTTCACTAAGCAATATAATTTTATGCATTTTTATTATATTTAGAGAAGTTACTATGACATCTGGAAGTCCATAAAAAATTATAAGGCTTATGTTTCTCATCCTCCCTTGCAATAAGGGTTTTCATTTTAACCAGTAAGAAGAAGATTTTTCTTTCTTTGCTTTTTTTTTTTTTTAAGAAATGAATTTACTTTAATGATACATTCAGATACTAATTGAATCCATGACAATTGTTACGCGGTGTTTCCCTTGCTACCCAGAACCTCAGGGCTGGTTCTCAACACACAATGAAGAAATGTATTTCAAAGGCAAAAGAAGACACTCCTTTTCAACACTTTATGTCGTTTATTAATGTGGTATACATGAGATCTAAAACATGCAGTTTCTTAGCACACTGTGTTCAGATCTTCCAGATCCTTCTGCAGTTTTAGGTTATGTCTACAGAGGTACCTTTAAGTGAATGAATAACACATTCTATCATTATTGGAATTATAGTACAGAGTGAAATGATTTAAATATAATTTAGGCACATATTGATTTTGAAAATAGATATCTCTCAATACAATACTTCTCTGTCTTGGTAAAAATAATAAAGCAAAGAAAATAATTCATTTCTGAAGTCACTTTCCTGCATGGGTATAGGTCCACTCTCTGCCCACCACGTGTACATGCCCTTTACAGCTGAGGAAAGCTTTGCATATGCAGATATAGAAGAAGAAGCTACAGAAATACTAAAGATATGTTGTTCTCCCAGAGGAGACAAAAGTGGTATCAAATGATTCATTGCCTCAAGTTGATGAGTCTGTAGAAGTCAGAACCCATTTAGAGACAGCTTATATCCCTGCTCATGGGGTAGACATAAGGACATCAGGTCATCGGTCGGGAGGTACAGCCCTATCTCTGCTTCTGCAGAGATCATGATTCGAGAAAACTGGGCTAACATTTGTTAAAAACCAAACAAGCAAACAAACAAAATAGAAGTAAAAGAACCACAAGTGCTGACTAATTAATTGGTATTACATCTTGGACCAGCCAAATGTCCTTATTTTTATTTATTATTATTATTATTTTGGTGGCTATAATCTGTCAGTTTAAAATTTCTCATGCCCTTTTATAGGGTTCTAGCTGCAATTATATTATGTTGCCTTTTAAAGGCTCCTTGGCCATATTCATTCATATTTTACAGTTTTGGCTGCAGTGGATTTGAATTTAATACCTATTTCTAACCTGGCCCTATTTAAACTATTTGGCATTTTAATTAAGTGAATATTAATGATGAACCTTGGTTTTTTGGTTCTGAAGTGTCTTCCTATGCTTGTGTGGATTGTATATGAGAAAACTAGGCTAGTAGTGTAAATATGTAGAATCGCCTGGTCTGGTGTTGAGTGGAACTTCTTAGAATAAAATTCTGAGAAATCTTCATTTAAATGAGGCATTTAAATGCTCAGGTAAGTCTTGCTCCATCTGGAGAGCTCCACCAATGGTGATATACAATGATCTCTTTCTTTCCACTCTGTCTCAATCAGTAGGAACTGCATGTTTCTTTAACTACTGCTTTGTTCTAAAAAATTACACTTTATAAAAATGAACCTGAAAAGAGAGTCTTAGGGAGTCTGATCTCACCATATTCCTATGGTGTGACAGGTTTTTAAAGAGGGGAGGTATCACTAAAGCTATTTATAAACCTGAACATCCTTTTCAAAGTTTTCATAAAGTTTAACAATTTAAATATCCATACTGCATCTAGGTATTCAATAAATATAATTGCATATGTTGTGCTTTTCATAAATTAAAATCCTCAAATGCATCTCAAACCAAGATGGTATTTCCACATCATGCCTATTTAAAAGCAAATATAATGGACACTATTCCTGGTCACAAAACCAGGCAAATCCCCCTACCCCATTCAAAAGACAGCAATACAATCTAGTTTCCCTATATCTAGTAAATGAGTGCATCTCTGCTAAAATCAGAATGTGGAAAAAAAGTCAGTTTTTTCTCTTATGCACTGCTGAGAACAAGCAGAATCCTCAGTTGTTTTGAAATTCCCTTACAGTGTTATTTCTTCTAGACAACTGAGTGGGTGGAGAAAGAAAAGTGATAAGGAAAACACATTCATCTTGCACATCTTCCTCCAGCCCCCAATATTCTCATCTGACACTTTGTGACATGTGGAGAGGTGTCAGCATCTCTTCAAATATAGCTCCCTTCACGTTGGACCCCCTCAGGTTGGCTTCTTGAAGATCACACCCAGACAGATTGCAATTCCCTAGGTCAGTTCCTGCCAGAGTGGCTCCTCTGAGGTTACAGTTCCTCAACTTTGCATTTTTTAAGGTAGCAACTCAGTTTAATTCCTGTCATTTTACTTCCTTCCATATCCACACCTTTCAGATTAGCACCTTCCAAATTGGCTTTAAGACCAGAAGGGTCCTCAAAATTACACAGTTTCAGGGATGCTCCTTCTGCATTAGAACAGAGCATCTTGACTCCCTGGAGATTTGCACAATCAAGCATTGATCCAGAGAGATCAGCTCGTTTAAGATTTGCACAGCAAAGATTTGCATGTGCAAGACTGCAGCAGCTTAAATTGGCCATTTTTTTTTTTTTTTTTTTTTTTTTTTTTTTTGAGTTGGAGTCTCACTCTGTCGCCCAGACTGGAGTGCAGTGGCCGCTCCCGGCCACCGCAGCCTCGACCTGCTGGGCCCCGGCGATCCTTCCGCCTCAGCCTTCCAAGTAGCTGGAACTACAGGCGCGC
>CAUYQG010239594.1:0-10803 GCA_963574415.1 Tarsius wallacei | reverse complement strand
TTGAGGCGGAAGGATCGCCGGAGCCCAGCAGGTCGAGGCTGCAGTGGCCGGGAGCGGCCACTGCACTCCAGTCTGGGCGACAGAGTGAGACTCCAACTCAAAAAAAAAAAAAAAAAAGTCACTAGTCTGAACTGAAGTGTGCTGTCAGTGTAGTACTTAGCACATACACAAAAAAGGAATGCAAAATATCTCAATAACTTTTTTTTTTTTGAGTTGGAGTCTCACTCTGTCACCCAGACTGGAGTGCAGTGGCACACTCCCGGCCACCGCAGCCTCGACCTGCTGGGCTCCGGCGATCCTTCCGCCTCAGCCTTCCAAGTACCTGGAACTACAGGCGCGTGCTACCACGCCCGGCTAATTTTTTGATTTATTGTAGAGATGAGGTCTCACCAAGTTGCCCAGGTGGGTCTCGAACCCACGGACTCAGGTAATCCACTCACCTCGGCCTCCCAAAGCAGGGGATTACAGGCTGAGCCACCGAGCCTGGCTTCTCAATAACTTTTAATAATTGATTTCATGGTGAAATGGTAAAACTGTTGATCTGTTGGGTTAAATAAACCTATTATTAAAATTAATTTCGCCTGTTTTTCTTTTTATACTGTGACTATTAGAAACTTTTAAGTTATCCATGTGACTTGCATGATATTTCTGTAGCACAGTGCTGTGATAGAGGAACTGAAAGAAGTTCAGCACAGCCACAGCCCAGGGTGCAAGGCGGAGAGAGGGAAAGTTGAGGACAAATCAGAGAGCAGGTCACACAGGGCCTGGTAAGCAATAGGAAGGACTCTGGATTTTATCCTAAGGGCCCTCAGATGCAAAGGAGTGGCATGAGCATATGTATTCTTAGAAAGCTCGTTCTGACTGTGGTGTGGAGAGCAGAGGGGAGGGGACCAAAAATCAATAAAGCAGAACTAATTAGAAGGTGTCTCACTTCTCCAGGTAAAAGACTGATGTCCTGAATGGCAGTGTTCCCTCAAAATAGCTGACTTTAGTGGGCCAGATCCCCAAGCCCACTCCACGGGGGACCAGATCAGAGGTATTATGGTACTCTAAATTTTGCCCTAGAAAAAAAGAGAAATGCAGGCAGAAAACAGTGTGATAGGTCTGATGAAAGACAATGTAAAGAAATAGGTAAAATTTTATTTTTATTTTAGCTTTGTAGACTTTAAATATATAAGGGTTGAAGAAAGATTATTTGATAGCTTCTGCAAGGTGCTCTCAATGGTCACCTAAATGACCCCAACATAGAAAACACCAATAATCTAACGTGAGCCCTTGTGCCCCCATTCTCATGAGACCCACAAGCAATCAGACACAGGAACTGACAGAGAGAGGACCAGGAAGCCTGGGATACTGACACTGCTTCTTCCCTGTAGCCTGGGCTCAAAATGAACTGATAAAACCACCTGGACTATGCTGATACATAGGAGGACAGATGCAGAGGACACAGGGCCCTGTTCATACTGCCTAGAATGTTCCATGATATAACAAAAGGTGCTATAAAATATTTTCCTAGCCGGGCTCGGTGGCTCAGCCTGTAATCCCGCGCCTTGGGAGGCTGAGGTGAGTGGATTGCCAGAGCCCGTGGGTTCGAGACCTGCCTGGGCAGGCGAGACCTCATCTCTACAATAAATCAAAAAAATTAGCCGGGCGTGGTAGCGTGCGCCTGTAATTCCGGCTGCTCGGAAGGCTGAGGCGGAAGGATCGCCGGAGCCCAGCAGGTTGAGGCTGCGGTGGCCGGGAGCGGCCACTGAACTCCAGTCTGGGCGATCGAGTGGGACTCCAACTCACAAAAAAAATATATCTCTATATATATAAAAAGCTGGATGGAAAAAAATGTAGGTCATGAGTATTTGAAATAATATTTGGTCATGAAACCCAAGGAACTTGAAAACTATCTTCATTTTTGATAACTTAAATGAGACATTCTAAAATTAATGTCCCAATTTTGTAATTTCTTCTCTAACAATTAACTTTCCTATACACATTCAAGCAATTCTGTGTTCAATTAAAATGAATGGAGAGCTTCTGTGTCCAGCCAGTTTACACCCAGGGCTCTCCTGAGGCTGGCACTCACTTGTTAAAGCTGAGTATACTCATCCACCAAGAATGTGATAAGGCACTGACCTTTAGCCGAAGTCTGGTGCATACGAATCTTTTTGGAAGCCACAAACTGTAGTACTTTCTCCACATTATTCTTCATCTCCTGTTGGTTACTGGGACTCAGCTGTACCCCACTCAGCTTCTCTCCTGCTGTTAAGAGAGAAAAAAATATATATGAAGTTATAGAGAGGAATACAGGAAGTCCCCAACATATGAACAAGTTCAGTTCCAAGAGCACATACATAAGTCCATTTGTTATAAGCCCAACAAAGTTAGCCTAGATACCCAACTAACACAATTGTCTATATGTATTTAACAGGCTACACCAACACCTGATAGAGAGAAATAATACATTTAAAAAGCACGAGTGCATAATTAACGTTCATAACTTGAAGGTTCATATGAAGGTGACTTACTGTATTATCAAAGTTTCACAGCAGCCAGACACAGAGGAAGGGAAGATTTGACATGAACACTAAAATTAGATATAAATATATACGTAAGCTAAGTCCTAGTGATTCTCATTTAGATGGGGAATAGGAAAACAAAAGCTTTTTAGAGGGCCTTCAAATTTTTACATTTACTCCTAGGGGCCTGAATACATTTATTCATTCAACAAATATTCACCAAGCATCCGTTGTGTGCCAGGCACTGTTCTGGATACCAAAGAGACAAGAGAGAACAAGAATGACAAAGTCCCTTTCCTCAAAGAATTTACCTCTGCAGATGTAACAAGTAAATGTTTAATATAATTTCATAGTAGTGATAAGGGCTAGGATGAAAAATAATAGTAATCATGGCCTCTCTGATAATATATTTGAGCAGAGGCTTAAATAAAGCATATTAAGATTTGAGGAGGAGACCCTCCAGACTGAAGAAACCGCAGGGACAAACCTGTGAGCTCAGCTTACCCAAGGAACCGCAACAAGACCAGTGTGGCTGGAGTGGAGTGAGCAAGGAGTCAATCCTAGGAGAGGCTGGCGTGGTAAGCAAGGCCAGGTCATGCAGGGCCACGTGGACCACAGCAAAGAGCCTGAATTCTACCCTAAGTGTGTATGGGCAGCCAGCGGAAAGTCTGAGACAAGGGAATAACATAATCTGGTTGATATTTTTAAAAATGAACTCTGTGTGTAGATGGACCATATGGAAAGGGAATAAGGAGATCAGTCAGAAGGATAATAAAAAATAGTCAAGGCAAGAGACAATGGTGGTTTGGGCTTGAGTGGAAGAGGCCGACTGTCAAGAAGTCAGATATTGAGTATATTTTGAAGGATTCACTATGACTTGTAAGAAAAAGAAAAGGATTAGGGATGATTTTGAAGTGTTCTGCTTTAAGACCTGGGCAAATGGTGATGTGATATGTTACTTAGATGAAGAAACCTAGAGGACAGATGGATTGGGGAAGGGAAGGACATCCAAAGTTCTAATTAGGACGTGTGAAGCCAGAGCTGCATATGCGACATCCAAGTAGAGTCATTGGATATTCATGTCTAGAACTCGAAGAAAACTTCATGCTAAAGATACAAATTTGGAAAGAGATTACTTAGGGTAGAGAACATACGAGGACTAAGGACTGAACCTGGTGCACTCTAACATTTAGGGGTCAGGAAGGGAAAGAAAAGCCAGCAAAGCAAAGCAAACAGAAGAAGCCAGTGAGGAGGAAGAAAACTAGAAATCTATAGGCTCCTGGAAACTAATTAAAGGAAGTCTTCGAAAGAGAAAGAAGTGAGCAACTATGTCAAGTACTGCTAAGGTGAATAAAATGAGGACTGGGGATTGGCCACTGAATTTGACAAGGTGGAGGTTATGACCTTAAGGAAAGCAGTCCCATTGAAGTAGTGGGAACAAGCCAGCTAAAGGCAGGTTAAAGAAAGAATAAGAAATAAGGAAGTGGATTCAGTGAGTACAGACAAAATCTTGGAAGGAGTTTTTCTACACAGCAAAGTCACAATAGAAAGTAGTGTTTAACCTGAGCCCAGCAGGTCGAGGCTGCAGTGGCCGGGAGCGTGCCACTGCACTCCAGTCTGTGTGACAGAATGAGACTCCAACTCAAAAAAAAAAAAAGAAAGAAAGAAAGTAGTGTTTAAGAACATTGGTTTGGAAAAATAACACATATTCATATTGCTTGTTATGATAGGATATCTCTGGAAAGAAATGCAAGAAACTGGTAAAACTGGTTGCCTCTAGAAAGAAAAATGGGCGGGGGGGACCCATGTAGAAAAAAGGCTTGGGGCTGGGCTCAGTGGCTCAGTCTGTAATCCCAGCACTTTGGGAGGCCCAGGCGAGTGGATTGCCTGAGCCCATGGGTTCGAGACCAGCCCTAGCAATTTGGTGAGACCTTGTCTCTACAGTAAATAAAAAATTAGCCAGGCGAGGTAGCGCATGCCTGTAGTTCCAGCTACTTGGAAGGCTGAGATGGAAGGATCGCTGAAGCCCAGCAGGTCAACGCTGGGGTGGCTGTGAGCGTGCCATTGCACTCCAGCCTGGGCGACAGAGTGAGACACCAACTCAAAAAGAAAAAAGGCTTGGGACTTCATATCCTTTTGTTCCATCTGGGTGACCAGGCTGTCTATAACCTACTCAAATAAATGAAAAATTAAATGTTTCAAATGGGCTTTGGAATTAAAATAGATCTAGGTTTGTACCTCTACATTGGCACTTAAAGTTATATGAGTTGCTTAGCTTCTCTAACCTTCATAAAAACGAGTAAAAGAGTAGTACTCATATGCAGATCATAAATAAATAAAGCATGCTCAGCTACTTTGCTTGACTATGAATTTATTTATTTTTATAAACTCTCTCTTTTAAACTTGTTTTTCCTGCAAATAGGGATAATATGATCTGTTTCCCAGGGGTGTAACAATTAATTGAAATTGAATTAAACAAGATAGAAGGTATTCAGTCCTGGCAGCTGCTATTACTATTGTTATTGCCATTACAAATGAATACTCATGAATTCATGCGCTATCTCAATGAGGAATTTATGAATAGGCTGCCTATTGTAAACCTGGTTTCTTCCATACCACTTGCAAGCCCCACATCCTTCAAGGACTCTAAGCAAAGTCAGCTAACTAATATAACAATAAATATTTGCATACCTATTGTGTGCACTTGGTTAGGGGTTGTGAAAATAGAAAAGAAAATTATGCTGTACTGCTCTTAAAGAGCTCAGTCTATCCAGGAGAGAGAAACAAATGATTACCACAAATACTTGATGAGATAAATAATAACAGAGCTATGGACAAATGCTATGGAAATAAAGTTATGGTACCATCTAGTATAATGGCGACAATGCTAGGGCTTCAAGAGGAAAAACACTTTTATGAAGGATTATGATGGTGAGTATCATAGAAGGGTCATTTTGCTGATAACATACCTTCTTTTTGTCTGGCTACTACTTCCTTTTCTAGCCTTGGTTCAGATGCCAGTTGTTCTTGGTTTAGACATCAATTCTTTTGGCAAATCTCAGCTTAGACATCAATTCTTCTGGTAAACCATCCCTGAACCCCTAGGAATGTCCCTCCATGTACTCCATGCTTACCCCATCATGCTTACCCCATCAGAGTACTAAAGTACATTAATGGAACTGACTTCATTTTCCAGCCTTTCCAAATAGATTGGCATACTCCTGAGAGCATAGACTGTACTCATCATCTTATTTCCAAAGCATGATACAGTGCCTGTCACACAGTGTATGCTGACTAATAAGTAAATGAATTAACCTAGGGCAAGTATTTTAAGTTTTCCCTACTTCCGTTTTCATATATTCTAGTATTTTCTTTTTTTTTTTTGAGTTGGAGTCTCACTCTGTCACCCAGGCTGGAGTGCAGTGGCACACTGATGGCCACCACAGCCTCAACCTGCTGGGTTCAGGCGATCCTTCCGCCTCAGCCTTCCAAGTAGCTGGAACCACAGGCATGTGCCACCACGCCCAACTAATTTTTTGATTTACTGTAGAGATGAGGTCTCGCCAAGTTGCCCAAGCTGGTCTGGAATCCATAGGCTCAGGCAATCCTCTCACCTCGGCCTCCCAAAGTGCTGAGATTATAGGCATAAGCCACCACGCCCGGCCCATTTTCATATATTCTAAAGAAGAAACACTCTGCCTAGAAAGGCATATGGAAGATAAAGAAGGCCATGTTCTGGCATATGCTAGCATCAGAGTCCAGGGCCAACTGACCAACGATCTCGATGAGATATGCCAGGATCACACCATCCCGGAGATCCTGTCGCAGGTCCTGCACAGGCTTCACTGCTGGCCTCTTCTTCAACTGTGCATTCACCCAGGCCACATATGCCTGCAGCTGTTGCTGGAAAAGAAAAGGCAGAAGTAAGGCAAAGGTTGCATCTTAATCTTATCCCCTACCATGCACCCTCTAAGGCAGCATTTGAGACTGGGGTATGGTGGGCAAGCTATCTCCAGACGGAGAAGGAAGAAGTTTTGAGGGAAAAAAAGAAGAAAAATGGTATCATGGTCAGACACAGAGACGGCTCTAAAATTCTCTAGTTTTATGCCGATTTCCAGGGATAAGCTAACCTCTAACTTAGGTGGCACTGTAGACACAAAGAAGCACAAGAGTGTTTCAATGACTACAATTCCTGGTTTCCCTGAGTTTTGCTCTGTTGATCAGGGATGAGGGCTAGGCCCAGAAACACGGTCAGTTTTCAGTGGATCATTGCTGCCAGTGACCCACTATGCATCTCAGGAACATCACTCATGAGCCAAATGCACAATGGACTGTGGTACTCATAGAATTGCTCTTGGGCAACCGGGAATAACCAATACACCATGCTCAGAGCTACTTCTCCCACAGCTACTATCTTCAAAAGGAGACTTAAGTGAAATCATCTCATAGTCAACCCAAGATTTATTCTCCTGAGCCCATAATCCTAGGATTGCTACAGAGTTAGTTTTAATCCATGCTTTATATTGTCAAAGAGGATCTGGTCACCTAAAACCTACATAAAGAAGGAAAAAGAAAGGCTATGGTAAGCAGTATTACTGAAGACTGAAAGGCACTTTCATTTACTTTTAGACAAAGCTAGGGCCCGGTATTATCAGAAACCTGTCAGGCATCCAGATAGGACATATAACTCATCCTAACCCTTGGACAATCTCACATATTTCATCTTGTCCATTAGAACTTGTATTCAGGAGTTTATTCTGATTATTTGGTCAGAAGATTGGCACTAATATCAAATAGTAAACAAATAATGTCACAGTCCAGATAGCAGCTCTGTCTGGCTTCTGTAGCAGCCCAAGACCTGAACCTAAAAATTAAAGTCAAGGGCTAATTGCATTAAATTATAATGTGGTTAAAATACAGCTGATTTCTAAGCTCCAAGTACTTCCTTAATAAAATGACATTGGAAATTACTCACTGGCTGTTTCCTGAGTGTCAACTAACTCTCCATTATTTTCTCTTTCTGTTGATTTTGTGGGAATAAATAAAATTCTTTGGAAGACAGCACTAAGGCAATAATCTATCAGTTATTTACACACATTTTAATTAGTGGATGTACCACAGGGGCCTGACACATAATTGATGCTTACTAAATGGTCATTATTATTTTTATTATCATCATCTAATTCAATTCTCAAAAAACACTAAAGAGGCCAGGTGCAGTGGCTCAGCCTGTGATCCCAGCACTTTGGTAGGCTGAGGCAGAGGACTGCCTGGCCTGGGAGTTTGAGACCAGCCTGGGCAACTTGGTGAGACCTCATCTCAACAATAAATCTGCGTGCGTCTGTAGTTCCAGTTACTTGGAAGGCTGAGGCAGAAGGATCGCCTAAGTCTAGCAAGTCATGGCCATGAGTGTGCCACTACACTCTAGCCTGGGTGACAAGAGTGAGACTCCAACTCAAAAAAAAAAAAGAAAAAAAAAAAAACACTAAAGAGTCAGCATTAGCTCCATTCTTTGATGAGGTTCAGAGAGGATATATAACTTCTTTAATGTCCTCATAGCTAGGACACAGCAGACCTGGTATTGAAATCCAGTAAATGTCCAAGCATTTTCCAAGGGCCTCTTGTTATCCAGCTCATCCATAGAAAAGAAATGGCTGCATCTTCTGCCTATCATGGGCTAGGCACCCATGCCTAGGGACCAGCTGAGATAGATATATAATGTCTAAGGTCTGCTGCATTGCATAATCAAGGCACTGCCTAACCAGGCAAAGGATGCCTCTGGGGTGAACCAGGAAAGGCATTAAGGGTGACAGCTGGGATCTGATTACCTGGCTTATGTATAAAACTCCTAAGCAATTTCCATGTATCTAATATCACTCTCAACCCACCCTCCACACATTCCTGCTTAAAATCTGTCACCAGTCTCCCATCATCCTCAGATAAAACCCAATCTCTTTAGCTGCCATTTAAGCCCATCATATGCTAGCCTTTGCCTGGTCTCCAGCTTCACCACTACTCTCCCAAAACCCCCAAGCTTCTCCTCCAAGCCAGGTATATACAGTCCCCCAAATGCACCATGCTCTCCAGCCCCCCACTTCCTCCTACCTGTTGTCTCTTCTTAAGTTTCAGCTCAAGCATAACTTTTTCCAGAAAGCCTTTCCTGACCTCATACGCAACTCAGACTCCGACCTCCTGGAGGGCCTCCTGTATCACACAATCAGTTTAACTCTAATTTGAGTGCAGGCACTGTACCAAGGGATGAAGCTATGAAGAGCCCCATGTCTTCAAGAAGCTTACAGGGAAAGAAGGGAAGGGAAAAGGAAAAGGAGAAATTCGCAGGCTGGTAGAGACAAAGCTGTGACAGGGTGCACAGGGTGCTACTAGAGTGTTAGCCCAACCTGAAGTCCAAGCTTCAGGGAGTGTCCTGAAGGAGGAAAGGAGGCCAAAAGGACAGTGAGTTCAAAGGAGCTAAGGTCTGAAAAATAGGCTTTACGTAGGGAGTCACAAGCATTCAGAAGTATTTGACTCTTAGGGCAACAGGTGCTCCACGAATATTTGTTTGAATCAGTGAATCACTTGTCACATTTTATCAGGCCAAGACCATTAGATTACTGCAAAAGTTAATTATGCAAGGACAGACAAGAACCATTATTTTTCACTAGGGCAAGATAATTTCCACTTAAGTACCCACAGCTTTTTTCTTGGCTGTAGAATAGAAGTTATCTCTGTATGTTGATCACAGTTCTGGTCTTCCAACAAAAGAAAATTCTACAGCATAAACGATAGCAGTAGTCACCATTTTCCTGAACATTTACTCTGTGTCAAGAGCTATGCTAAGTAGGGTATGGTGGCTCACACCTAGAATGCCAGCACTTTGGAAGGCCAAGGCGGGAGGATTGCTTGAATCCAGGAGTTCGAGACTAGCCTGGGCAACATACTGAGACTCCATCTTTACAAAAAATAAAAACAAATTAGCCAGGCAGGTGTAGTGGTGCACTCTCATAGTCCCAGTTACTCAAGAGGCTGAGGCAGGAGGATTGCTTGAGCCCAGGAGTTTGAGGCTGCAGCAAGCCATGATTGTAGCACTGCACTCCAGCTTGGGTGGCATAATGAGACTCTGTCTCAAAAAAAAAAAAAAAAAAAGGCAGACTCTGAAGCTCCCCTCCAGCCTATTAGATCAGAACCCGCATTTTAACATCACCTGGTGACTCATATGCACACTGAAGTTTGAGAAGCAGTGATCCAGCCCACTGGTTCCATACTTGGCTTCATATCAAGGTCACAAGGGAGGCTTTTCAAAAGCAGACCTCACCTCAAATCCACCAAATTCTCTCCAGGGGATAGAAACTCAGAAAGCTTTATTTTCCCAAGCTTCCCCACGATTCTTGTAAAGCTGACTTGAGTCTGTTTCTAGTTAAACATTCTAGTTGCCTTAACCAAGAGGTTTGCAGCCCTGATCACCCATCAGAATCACCTGGAACGTGTGACAGACCATGAGACCTGATTAGGCCAGCATCAGTTGAGTAAATTTGGTAACTTATATCAAGGAAAGGGACCTCAAGATAAAAATCCACAAAGAGACTTACTGATAACAGCAGAAAGCTGCTTAGCCAGCTCAAAAACATTTGCTGCTAGTTCCCAGTAAACAAAAAAAAACAGTTAACCATTCACTGCTAGTTGCAGGGTAAACAAGAAGTGTTAACTATTGCTAACTATTGCTGTTAACTAACCTTATCTTAGAGAAACAAAACACCGCCATCAATCAGCCACTTCACAAACTTCTGGAAATTTCCTTTTGCAGGCCACCCTCAAAGACAGTTCCCTGGCCCACACTGGACCCCCCTTTCAAAAACACCCCTCTGGCCCTGCCTCTTCGCAGACAGCAGACATTCTCGCTGCTGTCCTGCCCGCTGTGTCCTTCACAACGTATCTTCCTTTTAATCAATCTACTTTTCTTAATTCATAACTGTCTTGGTGAATACTTTCACCCCCTGTGACTCTGGCCATACCAAACCTACCCAGCCTGCCAAGCATGGCAGAAAGCTTTTTTTAAATAATGTCTGGGCCCCACCATAGACTAGTCAGAATTTCTGAGGGTGAGACCCAGGTATATCAGTATTCCTCAAGTGCTCCCAGGTACATGCAGAGATGGTGAGCCAAGGTTAACCATTCCTTACATAAAACAGTTACAAGTATTATGTTTTTCTGGTCTCAACCTCTCTGAAACCATGACACCCAGGACCTAATACAATACTCTGGATATTGTATTCAGCTCCCGCTTTTATTAATTATT
>CAUYQG010239586.1:0-11084 GCA_963574415.1 Tarsius wallacei | reverse complement strand
GCTAATTTTTTGATTTATTGTAGAGATGAGGTCTCGCCAAGTTGCCAGGTGGTTCTTGAACCCGCGGGCTTAGGCAATCCACTCACCTTAGCCTCCCAAGGCGCAGGATTACAGGCTGAGCCACTGAGCCTGGCTTCTTTCTTTTTTTTAATTTTAAAGATGTGGGGTACAATTCAGGGTCAGGTATACAAACGTTGAATATGCAGGTACCCTTGTTGATGAGGTGTGCCCTTCCCTCCCCTAACAGTTTCCCACTACTGCCAATCCCTTTCTTATAGTATTATGATCATTGTTCAAGGTCTGCTTATGAGTGAGAACATATGGTACTCTGTTCTTTGTTTCTGTGACAGATCACTGAGTGTGATCGACTCTAAATCTATCCAAGTTGCTGCGAAGTTCATATGTTTGTCCTGGATTTATACTTTCTAGCTGAGGGAAACATCAAGTATCTGTGAACATTGATAGCAGTGTCCCTCTTATTCCTGAGTTGAATACTGGGTTCTTCTGGTACTCGGCTGTTTCTTATTTCAGTTAGTCCAGTGGACCAGTTAAGTTTGTCGTCTACGTAGAAGCAAATATTCTCTGGATTTCCAAAGAAACTGTCATTGTTTCTTGATAACTTGTAATTGTTTCATCTGACTTGAATTTATGATGCGTATGACACCTCGAGTTATATGACTTGATTTTTAGTATGAGCGGTTAGTGTGCTTTTTCCTGTGAACTTTTTTTGCCGTTTTTTTGTCAAGCATACTAAGCAATTTGGTCTTTAAAACGATGAGTTTGGCATCGCCATCTGTTATCGTAGGTGGCAAAGGATTAAAGACGGTTTGTTTCTATTGTGGATCTTAGCATATTGCTGACTCCAAATGGGAAAAACAGGAAAATAATTTTCTAGAGAATTCTGCTGACATCGTGTTTCATCTATGCTTTTGCTTTTCTAAGCGCATTTGTTTGTGAAAACTACATTTCTGTTGTTTCTGGAGTTTTCAGAGAGTAGAGGCATTTTCTGGTTATTTTAAAAATGAAATATGGTAGTGATTAGAAGTGAATGTATAGGAAATGGATATCTCAAACTTATTCCTGTTTTATTTAGAGATCATTTATTACTGTGTGCTAAGGACATGCATCAAGTAAAGTATCAAAACAACACAATTGGCTGGGTGCAGTGCTCACGCCTGTAATCCCCACAATTTGGGAGGCAAAGGAGGGAGGATTGTTTGAGCCCAGGAGTTTGAGACCAGCCTGGGCAACATAGTGAGACCCTATTTCAAACAAGCAAACAAACAAACAAACTTAACTAACTAACAGAAAAAAACCCATAAAACCCCAGCACAACTGGATGGGTGCTGTCATCATCATTTTACCCATGAGGAAACTAAGACACAGAGAAGCAATGTAACCTGCTCAGATAATTACCCACAGATAAGATCCAGCATTCATCCACCTCTACGGTTGCTATTGCTAGATTCGTAATGATCATTTCTCCTTGCGTGTCTCTACGAGATAAGAGACCATCTTGTCAGAAGTCTTAATTTGGGCGTTAAGAAGAGAGGCTCATGGATTGGACGGAGGATAACCTGTTTTTTTTTTTAACGGGGAGGTGGTGGGCAGAACCCGTATTCCATGGGGGCGCGTTAGGATCCATGACTGGCGTCACAGGCTTCTGGAATGGGTGGAAAAACAGGTTCCAAGTCAGAAATTCTAAAGTTCCATCAATCTTTGCAGAACGCGAACTGTCCCTCGTGTCACTTTGCACCCAGCTTTGAGTCACTTATGTGAGCTAGGACAGGTCACTTAACCCTCTCACCTCCTCTAAGATGCGGCAGGAACCCCCAGCACAGTCACTCGGTGGGAGCCAGCTCGGTGAATAAGCCGGGCCAGAGCCCACCCCACAGTCAGTGTCCAGCCAAGCACAAGTTATTGCTGAGCACGGCAGGAGATGAAACAATATTTAACCCGGTAACTTATTTTTTTAAGATGTGAAAAGTCAACTGAGGGGCCAGGATGCTTGCGCAAATAACAACACAGTGCACCGGGCTCGGTGGCTCAGCCTGTAATCCCAGCACTTTGGGAGGCCGAGGCGAGTGGATTGCCTGAGCCCGTGGGTTCGAGACCCACCCAGGCAACTTGGTGAGACCTCGCCTCTACAATAAATCAAAAATTAACCAGGCGTGGTAGCACACACCTATAGTTCCGGCTCCGTGGAAGCCTGAGGTGGAAGGAGCCCAGTAGGTTGGGGCAGCTGTGGCTGGGAGCGTGCCACTGCACTCCAGTCTGGGTGACAGAGTGAGACTCTAACTCAAAAAACCCCCCAAAAACACAGTGGAGTGAAACGGGACTGATGTGATGCTGGGACCCTGCAGAGGGACAGGACTGTGTTCCTTCTTGGTGGAATTAGGGAAGGTTCTTTTTTGTAATTTAAAATTTGAATTGAAGTCTCACTCTCTTGCCAAGGCTGCAGTGCAGTGGCACAGTCATGGCTACCACAACCTTGACCTGCTGGGCTCAGGTGATCTTTCTGCCTTAGCCTCCCGAGTGGCTGGAACTACAGGTGAGTGTCACCACACCCAGCTAATTTTTAAATTTTTTGTAAAGACGAGGTCTCACTATGTTGCCCAGGCTGGTCTCAAACTCCTGGGCTCCAGCAAGCCTCCTGCCTCGGCCTCCCGAAGCGCTGGGATTCCAGATGTGGGCACCACACCTAGCCTGAATTAGGGAAAGTTCTAAAGAGAAGGTCTTTTCAGCGAAGCCAGCTCTTCCCGAAGCATGGGCCATGCATGGCTCAGTGATGGGGTGACCCCAGGGTGCTCTGACATGGCAGGAAATCGCTTTGAACTATTTCCAGCTAGTCTGATGTCATCAGGAAAGCCTTTTGGTGTGGTGTCAGGAGGCATGGCTCTTGGCTCCACGCCAAGAGGTCTCGCCAAGTCTGCTTGTTTCTCACAGAGCAAAAGCCTCAGCCATCCTGGCTTAGGGTTGACGCTGCTTTCATGCTATTTGTGCAGTACCAACAATGCATGCCAAGTGGCACTGGTTTTCCCTGTAAAGTAGTGATACAAAGCCTTCTTTATAAACTTCTTTAAGCAAAAAAAGTGAGTTGATTAAAAGAAAAAATATTAAGCAAATATTATTATTATTATTTATTTATTTTGAGTCAGAGTCCCACTTCGTGGCCCAGGCTGGAGTGCAGTGGCACACTCCAAACCACCCCAGCGTTGATCTGCTGGGCTCTGGCGATCCTTCCGCCTCAGCCTTCGAAGTTGCTGGAACTACAGGCGCATGCCACCACACCTGGCTAATTTTTTAGTTTATTGTAGAGACGAGGTCTCGCCAAGTTGCCTGGGCTGTTCTCAAACCCCTGGGCTTAGGCAGTCCTCTTGCCTCAGCCTCCCAAAGTGCTGGGATTACAGGCATGAGCCACTGCACCCGGCCCTGAAGCTAAGAGACGTCCATATTTTTCTTTTTTTGAGGATTCTCACTCTGTTGCCCAGGCTGGAGTACAGTGGCATGCTCATGACCATCCCAGTGTCAACCTGCTGGGCTCCGGTGATCCTTCCATCTCAGCCTTTCAAGTAGCTGCAACTACAGGTGCATACCACCACACCCGGCTAATTTATTTATTTATTTATTGTAAAAATGAGGTCTCGCCAAGTTGCCCAGGCTGTTCTCGAACTTACGGGCTCAGGCAATCCACTCGCCTCAGCCTCCCAAAGTACTGAGATGACAGGCTGAGCCACCAAGCCTGGCCCAAATATTATTACATTACACCTGGTTCCATGGATTATGGTAAATAAAAGAGAGAAATTTACCAGAGACAGCAACAGTGAGGTATGTTTGGACATACAAGGGAACGTGGACAGGAAGTATGTTTGAAGAGTAATAAGTAGCTTCATCTGGGAGAACACGTTTCACTGTTGATGGATGGATAATACAGCTGGCCGAACAGAGCTGTGGTGAAATTCCATGAGAAACAAAGTTGAACCAACTGTCAATAATCGGTGCTATTCCTGAACCGCTGTGTCTTATTGTTAACATGGAACATCTTCTGTGTTTCTGTAGATCTGAGGAGAAAATCCGGCGCTTCAGACAACTGAAATCTCAACTTTTTCTTAAAGACAATACTTTGGGAAAGATACTTGGTTTAATCACAGAGCTGAAAGGAGCAGCCCAGAAAAACTTCATTCTGAAGAGGCTCTTCTGGAAGGCAGGTGTTTTGCTTCATTTTTAATCTTTAAAACGTGAAGGGTGGCCGGGCTCAGTGGCTCAGTCTGTAATCCCAGCACTTTGGGAGGCCGAGGTGAGTGGATTGCCTGTGCCCCGTGGGTTTGAGACCCGCCCGGGCAACTTGGCGAGACCTCATCTCTACAATAAACCAAAAACTAGCCGGGCGTGGTGGCCCGCGCGTGTAGTTCTAGCTACTTGGAAGGCTGAGGTGGAAGGATCGCTGGAGCCCAGAAGGTCGAGGCTGCGGTGGCCAGGAGCGTGCCACTGCACTCCAGTCTGGGTGACAGAATGAGACTCCAACTCAAAAAAAAAAACAAAAAAAAAAACGTGAAAGGCCTAAGTGAGAGGATTGCCTGAGCCACAGGTTCGAGACCAGCCTGGGTAACTTGGCGAGACCTCATCTCTACAATAAGTCAAAAATTAGCTGGGTGTGGTGGTGCGTGCCTGTAGTTCCTGCTATTTGGAAGGCTGAAACGGAAGGATCGCTGGAGCCCAGCAGGTTGATGCTGGGATGGCCATGAGTGTGCCACTGCACTCTAGCCTGGGCAATGGAGTAAGACCCTGACTTGAAAAAAATAAAAATAAAACGTAAAAAACATGTTTCACCTGATTACCAAATCGAGCATGAATTAAAATATAGTAATTAATGTTGTCTTGTATCCTGATGCTTTATTTTATTTTTCATTTTTTTGAGTCAGAGCCTCTGTTGCTCAGGCTGGAGTGCAGTCACATGATTACAGCCACCGCAGCCTCGACCTGCTGGGCTCAGGTGATCCTTCTGCCTCAGCCTTGCAAGTAGCTGGAATCACAAGCATGCACCATGCCTGGCTAATTTTTTTAAAATTTTTATTATCGAGACAAGGTCTTGCCAGGTTGCCTAGGCTGATCTCGAACCCGCGGGCCAGGCAATCCTCTCACTTCTACCTCCCAAGGTGCTGGGATTATAGGTGTGAGCTGCTGCACCTGACTTATGTTTTAAATGTATTGTAGAGATGCGGTCTTACCATGTTTCCCAGGCTGGTCTCGAATCCCTGGATTCAGGCAATCCTCTCGTCTCCACCTCCCAAAGTGCTGGGATGACAGGCATGAGCCACTGCGCCCGGCCCTGATGCTGTATTTTAAAATGTTGATTAAATGTGATGCAGTCATGTCTTAGCACTTGATCATTTTAGATGTGATCAATAATGTCTACGTGGATGTTGGGGGGAGATGGGAAGGAGGGGTGGTGAAGAGCAGCTCATGTGGGCTGGGTTGGAGGGCCGAAGAGAAGACGTACCAGTGGGAAGGTTTTTGGCATGTGTGAGGCCGTGGGAAGGGGAAGTGGATTCCAAAAGTGTTACTATGCAGACTCCCTTACAGTAAAAATAAAATTTTTAAAAATTACTTTTGAGGCCGGGTGCAATGGCGCATGCCTGTAATCCCAGCACTTTGGAAGGCGGAGGCAGGAGGATTGCTTGAGCCCAGGAGATCGAGGCCAGCCTGGGCAACATAGTGGAACCTGGCCTGTAGTCCCAGTTGCTTGGGAGGCTGAGGTGGGAGGATCACCTGAGCCCAGGAGGCCGAGGCTGCAGTGAGCTGTATCACATCACTTCTCTCCAGCCTGTGTGACAGAGTGACACCCTGTCTCTAAAAACTAGTAAATAAAAATAAAAATTCCTTTTGCATGTAGGACTGGTGTTTTTACATGCATGACTCCTGGGGAGGCTTGTTATAGACACTTCGTTTTCAGTTTCAGGTGATGGTAGAAGAAAGCCTGGGTGAGGGTTGGTGTGGTGCTGGTGAGGCCTGGTGAGGGTGTATGCCCTGCAAGGGCTGAGCTCACGTGGTGGCTCTTTGTTGTGTCCTGATCCTGGCTGCCGTTTTATTGAGAACTTGCGAAGCACACAAACTGCCAACTACGTGAGACAGTCACAGCTATTTCGTGGATTCTTTTTTTTTTTTTTCAGGGAGTAACCATTATTTCATGAATTCTACACGACGACCGGCCATCTCAGTTTACCCAGATTTGGCAGACCAAGTGTTCCAGTTTGCCTGGGAGAGGAAGCACCCAGGATTTTGGAAAGCTAGAATAGTTCCAGGCAAATGAGGAAGGGTGATCATCCAAACTAGACGGCAAGATTAGCTGCAGAGAATAACATGGCCAGGCCTGGTGGCAAGTGCTTGGAGTCTCAGATACTTGTGAGGCTGAGGCAGGAGGATCTCTTGAGCCCGGGAGTTCGAGGCTGCAGGATCTACGAGTGTGCCATTGCACTCCAGTCTGGGCAACAGAGTGAGACCCTGTCACTAAAAAAGAGAGAGACGGAGAATATGTCCAGTGCTGTACAGCCTGAACCTCTGCTAAGGATGGCAGAGCACTGCGTGGTCTAAGTGGTTGGGAAATCATGCGGGAAGGGTCAGGAAACTGGGCCTCTCTCCTGCAGGGGAGCCATGCTGTTCCCCCCCACCCCTGTCATCTGTGACCCTGCCATGGGACCTGCTTGCCCAGGGACCCTGCAGCTCCCCTTCTGCACGAAACACGTGCTAGGCTCTGCAGAAGGCTTTTCACCAATGGCGCCATCACTAATTTCGCATTTGGACGAGCGGGCCTTCCTGTTAGCAGGGGGGCTTCTCAGGAAGGGGCCACCGTCTGGAAGGGCAGCCCTGGGAGACAGAGCCAGGAAGGCCGTCAGTGGAGAAGGCCCAGTGTCCGAGGGTGAGGTGGACTCTATGTGGGGAATGGTGCCCAGGCTGCTCTCAAACCCCTGGGCTCAGGCAATCCTCCCGCCTCTGCCTCCCAAAGTGCTGGGAGCCTCTTTGACGCTTTATCATCTGCACTGTTCTATATAGTGGATACTAGCTGCGTGTGCCTGTTAAGCGCTTGAATGTGGCTGGCGACTGAACAGGCGGGATGTTCATTGTGTTCTCTTTCAGTTCATTTAGACACCTGCTGTCTGTGTTGGACAGTGCCAGCGCTATAACATTGGTCGCACGTCTAGCCTGAGTGAGGCGTGGGAGTGTGTGGCATGACCACGACTCAGCTCCTGCCCTCCAGAGCATCGCAGACATGCTTCCTTCATAATTGTAGCTATCAGTCTGTTTTTCCTATTTGCCATAACACGCTGTACGCGTCTTTAGGACAGCCATGTGTCTTGTTCAGCTCGATTTCTCCCCAAGGCCAAACTCAATGCAGGCGTGTTCCAGGTCCCATAGGCTTTTCCTGTTGAATTGCACATTTATTCTCTTGTGAAAAATTACCTTATCAGAAGTGTAAGAATAAAAATATGTATGTACGGTGGCTCCTGCCTATAATCCCAGCACTTTGGGAGGCCGAGGTGAGAGAATTACCTGAGCCCACGGGTTCAAGACCAGCCTGGGCAACTTGGCGAGACCTTGTCTCTACAATAAATAAAAAAACCAGCCGGGCACGGTGGTGCATGCCTGTAGTTTCGGCTACTTAGAAAGTTGAGGTGGAAGAATTTCCTGTGCCCAGCAGGTTGAGGCTGCGGTGGCCACAAGTGTGCCACCGTACTCCAGCCTGGGTGGCAGAGTGAGACTCCAACTCAAAAAAAAAACTCATATACATACACATTTTATTTTATTTTATTTTATTTTTTGAGTTGGAGTCTCACTCTATTGCTCAGACTGGAGTGCAGTGGCCGCTCCCGGCCACCGCAGCCTCGACCTGCTGGGTTCCGGTGATCCTTCCGCCTCAGCCTTCTGAGTAGCTGGAACTACAGGCGAGCGCTACCACGCCCGGCTAATTTTTTGATTTATTGTAGAGATGAGGTTTCGCCTGCCCAGGCGGGTCTCCAACCCGCGGGCTCAGGCAATCCACTCACCTCAACCTCCCAAAGGCGAAGGATTACAGGCTGAGCCACCGAGCCCGGCTTACATACACATTTTAAAAAGAGGAGGCTGAGTGTGGTGGCTCACACCTGTCATCCCAGCACTTTAGGAGGCTGAGATAGGAGGATTGCTTGAACCCAGGAGTTCTAGGTCAGCCTAGGTACCATGTTGAGACCTGTCTCTACAAAAATAAAAATAAAAAAAGTTAGCTGGACATGGTGGTGTAAGCCGGTAGTCCCAGTTACTCGGGAGGATGAGGTAAACGGATCTGAGCCCTGGAGGCCGAGGCTGCGGTGAGTCATGGTTGTGCTGCTGCACTCCAGCCTGGGCGACAGAGTGAGACCCCAACTCAAAACAACAACAACAAGAAACTTTTAGCCAAGTGCAAAAAGTTCATCCCTGTGGTCCTACACTTTGGCAGGTCTAGGCAGGAGGATCACTTGAGCTCAGGAGTTCAAGACCAGCCTGGGCAACGTAGTGAGACCTCACCTTTACACAAATAAAAAAAGGTAAGAAATTAAAAAAAGAGAAGTCTAGAAATAAGACATCCTGATGCTCTTTGTACTTGAAAATGCTGCAGCCATTCTTCAATGCCACGGCCTTTGCTGGACTAAACAGATCTTCTGATTCTGTTGTCAAAACTGAAAGGCCCAAGTGAATGGAGAGAGACATAAAAGGCAGTGGGGAGGCAGCCTCCCTCTTCGGGATCTCTCCACTTCAGTGGAGGCCCGTGGCCTGCCCACCACCCAGCCATCAAGACCCTGCAGTCTCATATCTCTCTCTAATCCACAACTGGCATCTGTTCTCACCCACGTTTGCACAAAGTCAGCACGTGATGATCACCGGTCGACATTTGCACCTTCTAGTAGGAGTTTTTTTATTTTATTTTATTTTTTTTGAGTTGGAGGTCACCCAGGCTGGAGTACAGTGGCACACTCATGGCCACCCCGGCATCCACCTGCTGGACTCCGGCAATCCTCCTGCCTCAGCCTCCTAAGGAGCCAGAACCACAGGCGCACGCTACCATGCCTGGCTAATTTTTTGATTTATTGTAGAGACGAGGTCTCCCCAATTTGCCCAGGCTTTTCTCGAACTCATGGGTTCAGACAATCCCCTCACCTCGGCCTCCCAAAGTGCTGGGATTACAGGCTTGAGCCACCACGCCCAACCAGGAGCTTTTTATTTAAACACTTGTCATAGCCCTAAGGTGAGGCAACTTTGTGCTAGGTTTCTTGGAAAACTTAAGGTTACATGAAGCCTCCTCGGGACCCCATCCCAGGGTAGAGAGATTAGGGATTCTGCCTTAGTCTGTTTTGTGATGCTGTAACAGAATATCACAGATTGGGTAATTTATGAAGAAAAGAAATTATAAAGAAGGGGTGGGGGCTGAACTCATTTTTTAAGGGGCAGGGTCTCACTCTTTTGCTCAGGGTGGAGTGCAGTCGTGCAATCACAGTTTACGGCAGCCTCAACCTCCTGGGCTCAAGTGATCCTCTCACCTCAGCCTCCCGAGTAGCTAGGACTACATGTGTGAGCCACCGTGCCTGACTGATTTTTTTTTTTTGGTAGAGAGGGTCTCACTATATTGACCAGATGGTCTGGAGATCTTGACCTCAAGTGATCCTTATACTCCAACTTCTCAAAGTGCTGGGATGATAGGCGTGAACCACCGTGCCCGGCTTCTTTTTTAATTTTATTGCAAGTCAATTTAAATGATGAGAACACATTTCAATGGGTTGACTAAACTCCAAGCTTTGGAAGAATAGACACATCTGTCTGTTTTGCTCAAGATAATGTTGACTCGTTCTCTAGCATAATGCCTGCCATGTGTCTGGCAAACACCAGCCACTTGTTCAGTGAGTGTGTATGTGAGTAAGCGAGAGAGTTTTCTTGGTGTGTTCTTTGCCAGTCTTTATTTTTCTCCATGAGGGTTTTTCCCAAGTTTTACAAATTGTGGCAAAATGCACACAACACGCAGTGTACCTTCTTAATCACGTTCGCGTGTACATTACGTGGCACTGAGTGCATCCACGTGGCTGTGCAGATCAGTGCTAGCAGCATCTCCCGAACTCTTCATCATGCCAAACTGAAGCTCTTCATCGGGCAACCAACTTTCCCCTCCCCCTCCCCCCACGTGGGAGCCGGCATTCTGCTTTCTGTCCCTGTGACTCACATTCTAAGTACCATCCTTTTTGTGGCCGGCCTGCTTCACTTAGCACCACATCCTCAAGTTTAATTCATGGCATAGCCTGGGTCCAGATGGCCTTCCCTGGTGTGTGTAGGTGGGAGTAGCTTACACCTTCATCTGCTGGTGGTCACCTGTGCTGCTTCCATGAATTTTATCTTTGTTTTTATTATTATTACTTTTTTTGAGTCAGAGTCTCACTCTGTGGCCCAGACTGGAGTGCAGTGCACGCTCCTGGCCGCCACAGCCTCGACCTGCTCGGCTCAGGGGATCCTTCTGCCTCAGCCTTCCAAGTAGCTGGAACCACAGGCATGTACCACCATGCCCGGCTAATATTTTAAAAATTTTATTCTAGAGACGCGGTCTTGCCAAGTTGCCCAGGCTGGTCTCGAATCTCTGGGCTCAGACCATCCTCCCACCTTGGCCTCCCAAAGTGCTGGGATGACAGGCGTGAGCCACCGTGCCCGGCTGCTTCCACGTTTTAGATGTGGATGATGCTGTTATGGATACGAGTGTGCCGCTAGCTCTCTTTGTTCTTTAATTTCTTTTTTATATTTTATTTTAAAGATGTGGAGTACCACTCAGGATTAGGTACACAAGTGGACGTCATATAAGGAAAATCTGGGCCTCGCTTCCATCCCCACTTGACCTAGTTTGAGATCAGGAACTCTTATTGATGTCGTGTCCCCCTGCCCCCACCCTGGCAGCATCCCGCTACTGCCAATCCCTTTCTTGTAGTATTACGATTAATAACTTTCAGGGTCCGCTTATGAGTGAGAACATGGGGTATTCTGTTCTTTGTTTCTGTGATAGATCACTGAGTATGACGGACTCTAAGTCCATCCAAGTT
>CAUYQG010239579.1:0-22139 GCA_963574415.1 Tarsius wallacei | reverse complement strand
CACCCAGCCTATATTTTGTTTTAAATCCAGAATCCCATCATAAATTACTATGGCAATTATATTGCTATATGTCTAGTCTCCTTTTGTCTTTCGTTACTTTAATTTTTGCAGCATCCAGGCCAGCTGCTTTGCATAATGCCCCTTCATTTGATTTGTCTAATTGTTTATTCCTACACAACTAGACTCAGGTTAAGCATTTCTTTTCTTTTTTTTTTTTTTTTTTTTTTGAGTTGGAGTTTCACTCCATTGCCCATACTGGAGTGCAGTGGCATGCTCACGATCCTTCCACCTCAGCCTTCCATATAGCCAGAACTACAGGCGCATGCTACCATGCTGAGCTAATTTTTTGATTTATTATAGAGACAAAGTCTCAGCATGTTGCCCAGGTTAGACTTGAACCTGCGGGCTCAGGCAATCCTCCCACCTTGGTCTCCCAAAATGCTGGAATCACAGTTTGAGCCACCTCGCCTAACTGATTTTTTTTTTAAGGAGAGTCATTTTTTCTCTGAAATGTATACAAATTCATATAATCAATAAGACTGCTTCTGTGGCTAAAATTTTAAGTATAGATATACTTTAAAAACCGCCCTAGAGCCAGATGCACTGACTCATGCCTGTCATCCCAACACTTGGGAGGCGGAGGTGAGAGATTGCCTGAGCCCAGGGTTTCGAGACCAGCCTGGGCAACTTGGTGAGACCTTGTCCCTACAATAAATGAAAAAAATTAGCCAGGCAGGGTGGTGTGTGCCTGTGGTTCAGCTACTTGGAAGGCTGAGGTGGAAGGATAGCCTGAGACCAGCAGGTCAAGGCTGCAATGGCCGTGAGCATGCTACTGCACTCCAGCCTAGGCAACAGAGTGAGACTCCAATTCAAGAAAAAAAATTAAATTCAGTCATTTTTTTTATTTTCTTTTTGCCTTTGTGCCTCACAATCCTGGTGTTGTTTAGTTTAGGGTCAAGTCAAGAAAAGTTTGGGAATCAGGATATATAACTTGAGTCACAACAAATAACATGAATCTCTAAGTAGATATTCCAGCCAGAAAGAGAAACAAACAGGTTTTCCCAACCTATAGGCCAAGGGTATTGAGTGGGATAAAAACATTTATAGTGACACTGAAATTTAAAAAGCAATACTACCTGAGTCCAGGTAAGGATGACTACAGATGCTTGTCTGGGCAGTATTAGACTCAGATATACCGTCAACATCATTTTGAATTGGAAAGATCTTAAAGCAAATAAGGTGCTATTTTCAGCAGACAAAATCACTTTACCAAGCCTCAAGCTGAGATGACAGATCAAGATCCATTTACTCTTTCATTCGTGCACAATTGCCCTAACATTCAGTGATTTGAATATCTCATTTCAAAGTAAAAGAGTAATTTAAAATGCCTGAATAATGAGTATGATGTTATTGTCTTTGTCCAGTCTTCAATTTCATAAAGAAGCAAGGACAGAATTCTTTAAAAAATGCCCAAGGAAAAAAATTGAACTCTTTTCAACTTTCATGAAGTTCTTCAAGTATAACATTATTTTCTTTTGAATTGTCATATTATGCATCCTCTTTAAAAAAAAATCTATACTTTAATCCCAGGAAAAGTATTAGCTCATTCCTCATTTGAAATAGTTTTCAGGCCAAATACAGTAAAGGAAGCTGCACTGATGATTATGACTTGACTAAATAAATCAAGGCAAGACAGAGAGCAGTAAGAAATGTTTCAACTGTGAAGTCTTTAATAGAACATGTATCATTCATTTCCCCCACTAACCCTCAACAGACTCCTATTATCTTCAAATAATAATAAGAGAGGCTGTCTGCAGTTAATTTAATCACTGTAATTTCCTAATAAAGACGGATGTCTATTGAAATTATTCCAATTATGTCTTTGAACATGAGTTCAAAACTGTTAAAATTACTCCTTTCAATAATATATTAACCTCCTAAGTGTTATTAGTTATTCTCACAATCTTTCTAAAGCAAAGAATGACATTAGGGCTCAATTTTTTTATTCAGTAAAAAATCAACTTTGACACACAATTATTTTTAAAACTTTGCTGAAGTTCAATCTACTTCAAGTTTAATCAAACCCTATTTAAATGCATCCATGGGTGCAATTTCTCTGCTTAAAAACAAAAACAAGGCCAAATCCATTTTATTATATCACATAAAATCAAACTATGTAATCACTTGAAAATTAAGTAAAAGAAAAATAGATCAAAGATAAGTAGGAAAGAGTCTCACAAAAACACTGATGATAAAAGTACTGCTAGCTGACATTTATTAAGCTCTGAGTTTCATTCAATTAATGAACGCATGTGCTAGACACTGTACATGCATTAAATATTTAGTTTTCAGCCGGGTATGGTGTTTCACGCCTGAAATCCCAGCCCTTTGGGAGGCAGAGGCAAGAGGATTGCCTGAGTCCAGGGGTTCGAGACCAGCCTGGGCAACTTGGTAAGACCTCATCTCTACAATAAATCAAAAAATTAGCCAGGCGTGGTAATGCACACCTGTGAGCTTCCAGCTACTTGGAAGGCTGAGGCGGAAGGATTGCCTGAGCCCAGCATGTCAAGGCTGTGGTGGCCACGATCGTGCCACTGCTCTCCAGCTTGGGCGACAGTGAGACTTCAACTCAAAAAAAAAAAATTAGTTTTCTTTTCTTTTTTGAGTCAGTCTCCCTCTGTCGCCCAGGGTGAAGGACAGTGACATGATCATGGCTCACCGCAGCTACAGCCTCTTCCCACCTCAGCCTCTCAAGTACCTAGAACTCCAAGCGTGCCACCATACCCAGATAATTTTCTTTTAATTTTTTGTACAGGCAAGGTCTCACTATGTTGTCCAGGCTGGTCTTGAACTCCTGGCCTCAAGCGATTCTCTCGCCTCCGCATGACCTGGTCAAATATTTCATTTTCACAGCAACCCGATGAAGATGGTGCTGTCTTTTATGACTGCCCTAGTATCTGCTGCTCTGGCTAGTGTTGACTGCCCTGTAGACATCTGCCACTCCACTGACCACAGTGGCTGCTGTGCTGTCCCCAGCCTCCTCTGGATGCTCTCTCCCATACACACATACACCTTTTGACTCATTACTTTGGCAAGGACTTTCCACAGTGACACACAGTTTCCCTTAAGCCTCACCTGGGGAGCAGACAGCAAAGGAAGGTCGGGGTCAGTGACCTCCGCACCAGGACCCGCCGCCTCCTCCCACACGGCTAAGCATGGTTCATCTTGGCTTTTGCTAATCCTTTGGTGGCCTTCAGTCCATCCACTAAGTCTATACATGTCTCAACCACAACTGCAGAGAAGTTTAGTCTCTCCTCCCCAGGGCTCTGGGATGCATGCAATGCACCTGGTCATACCGCTGCCCTGAACTGTCTGAAACTCTCTGACAGCGAGGAGAGCACTTCTGCCCAGTGGGTACACAAACACATGTGCTCGTGTGGACACACACACACACACACACTAATGTGACAGCATGTTAGCATATTCACTTTCCTGACACTGTTCAAAATACTAGGTTTCAAATTATTAGCTTTCCGAAGGAACCAAAAGTTACTACTATCAAATTTTTCAGTGTTTTAGTTTATTTATGTATTGTTTGGGTCTCACTCTGTTGCCCAAGCTGGAGTGTAGTGGGAGAATTATGGCTCACCACAGCCTCAACTTCCTGGGCTCAAGCAATCCTCCTGCCTCTGCCTCCTGAGTAGCTGGGATTACAGAAATGCACCACCACACTCAGCTAATTATGCTGCCCAGGCTGGTCTTGAACTCATGGGCTGAAGCAATCCTCCCACCTTGGCCTCCCAAAGTGCTGGGATTACAGGCGTGAGCTTGGCTGTTTTGAGTCTAACTATGCTATGAGCTCTATGTATATATTTGATGAGGATAAAGTAAAGCACAGAAAGAAAGGAAAGAAAGGAGAGGAAAATAAAGGCAAAAGAACCCTTAGGGTGCACACATTGGATGGGGTGTTATTGTAGGGCTTTGCCCAGCCAGAGGGCACCATAAGGACAGGGGTACCACAGGCAAAGAAGATAGGGGGCCGGGTGTAGTGGCTCACGCCTGTGATCCCAGCATTTTGGGAGGTCGAGGCAGAAAAATTGCTTGAGTCCAGGAGTTTGAGAGCAACCTGGGCAACATAGTGAGATCTTGTCTTTATTAAAAAAGAAGGAGGAGGGGGAGGAGAAGGAAGAAGAGAAGAAGACGACGACAGGGGAGTGACAACCACACAAGTCATTCCTCAGCCCTGCCTCTGCCATCTCTGCCCCTCCCAGAGGCCAGCATCACCTCCTTCCAGCTCTCTAGCCTACCCTAAAGCCAGCACACTCCCTAGAAACTTCCACAGAAGTGAATCATTTGTGGCAATTACCAACACCCAGGCAAAGACTCCTCTACCTATCCTTGACCAAAATGTGTGGACCACATAAAATGCCGCTAACATACGTATAGGTGTGGCTTCAGGTAAAGGTGGAAGGACTATTTAAGTGAGAGAGGCTGACACGGCCCTGGCCATGGGGAAAGGCAGGGAGGAACTGGATTAAGAGCCTACATGTATACTGCCCCCTCCCTTTCCTATTGATCCAATGTCATCACATTTCCAGGGGTTTAGTCTTTCTGGCATGGGGCAGGCATCCAATTCACCACCCCTGCCATGAGCACATTTTTTAAGGCCAAGTTGATGTGCAGGTCTGGCAATGCAACTGAGCACAGGACACCCTGGACTCCTGGTCATCCCGTTCTCACTCTGGGGTTGGCTCCACCAGTAACTTCGGTATCTTCTCCACTTTTTAGAACATGAAGTCATTTTGATATTCACAAATACTTATTTGCATTGTTGTTCACATAAAAATGCAAAAGAGGGCTGGGCATGGTGGCTCATGCCTGTAATCTCAGGACTTTGGGAGGCTGAGGCGAGAGGATTGTGTGAGCCCAGGAGTTTGAGACCATCCTGGGTAACATAGTGTGATCTTGTTGCTACAAAAAAAAATCTAAAAATTAACTGGACATGGTGGTGTGCACTTGTAGACTCATCTTCTTGGGAGCTGGAGAGGGAAGATCGTCTGAGCCCAGGAGGTTAAAGCTGCAGTGAACCATGAGCATGCCACTACTCTCCAGCCTGGGTGGCATAGTGGCTGAGGCCTGTAATCCCAGTACTTCGAGAGGCCAATGCTGAAGGAACACTTGAGGCCAGAAATTCGAGATTACATCTCTACTAAAAAAAAAAAAAAAAATTAGCAAGGCATGATGGTGTGTGCCTGTAGTCCCAGCTACCAGGAGGTTGAAGCAGGAGGATCACTTGAGACTAGAAGTTTGAAGCTGTCGTGAGCTATGATCACTCCACTACACTCAGCCTGGACAACCCAGCAAGACCCTGCCTCAAAAAAAAAGGCAAAAAAAAAAAAAGTTTCTAGAAGCAAACTAAAATCACCCATAACCCTCAGATCCGCAGGTACCCACTCTTAACTCCTTGTGTATTTCCTGCTCCACTTTCCTCTATTCATTTTAGAAATTTGTAACACAACAAGGGTTTTTCTGTGTATCCAGTTTTGTGTCTGCAATTCCTAATCTTAGAGCTCTACATGACAGTGATTACAGCTAATATTTGAACTTGACAAGTCACATTTAGACCCTTTCATCACAGCAGAGGCCCTGACATTCCACCCGCTCTATCAGGCATGTAGGAGAATTCAGACAGCACCCTCATGAGCCCTAATGCTCTGAAGAGCATTCTTTTCTTATCTTGCTTGCTGAGCACGAGGACGTGGGGTGCAGAATAATGTGAAAGTCCACATGGACAATTTCAGTATTTAAAAACCAGCATATAAAACAAAGAAGGGCCAGACACGGTGGCTCACTCCTGTAATTCCAGCACTTTGGGAGGCAGAGGACAAAGAATTGCCTGAGCCTAAGAGTTTGAGACGAACCTGGGCAACTTCGCAAGACCTCTTCCCTACAATAAACTTTTTTTAAAAATTAGCAGGGTATGGTGGCATATGCCTGTAGTTCCAGCTACTCAAGACAGAGGCAGAAGGATTGCCTGAGCCCAGCAGGTGGAGGCTGCAGTGGCTGTGAGTGTGCCACTGCACTCCAGCCTGGGAGACAGAGTGAGACTCCGACTCAAAACAAACAAACAAACAAAAAGCCAGCATATAAAACAAAGAAAGGTTGGGCACAGTGACTCATTCCTGTAATCCCAGCACTTTGGGAGGCAGAGGCCAGAGGATTACCTGAGCCAAGAGTTAGAGATGAGCCTGGGCAACTTGGCGAGACCTCTCCTCTATAATAAATTTTTTTAAAAAAATTAGCAGGGCAGGGTGGTGCACGCCTGTAGTTCCAGCTACTCAGGAGGCAGAGGCAGAAGGATCACCAGAGCCCAGCAGATAGAGGCTGTGGTGAGTGAGTGTGCCACTGCACTCCAGCCTGGGCGACAGAGTGAGACTCCAACTCCAACTCCAAAAAAAAAACTCAGCGTATAAAACAAAGAAGGACTGAGCCCAAGGGTTCAAGACCAGCTTGGACAGCTTGGCAAGACCTCTTCTCTACAATAAATTTTTTTTAAAAATTAGCTAGGTGTGGTGTTGCACACCTGTAGTTCCGCTACTCAGGAGGCTGAGGCAGAAGGATTGCCTCAGCCCACCATGACAAGGCCGCGGTGCCTGTGATCGTGTCACCGTCCTCCAGCCTGGGCAACAGAGTGAGACTCTGACTCAAAACAAAACAAAACAAAAAAAGGTAGTCTGAGAAACATAATGAAACCTTATCTCTACAAAAAATCAAAAGAAACAAAAAAATTAGTCAGGCATGGCAGCACACACCTGTAGTCCCAGCTACTCAGGATGCTGAGGCAGAGGGATACCCTGAACCCAGGAGGTTCAGCCTAGGTGACAGAATGAGACCCTGACTCAAAAAAATTAAAACTTAAGATGTAAAGATTTAAAAAAATACACACAGAGGTTCTTCTAAGAACAAGGTTGGGAATACTTTTGAGACTTACTGAGGGGTCTACTCCCAAATATTTCATTGTTTAAACATTTCTACATTATCTTAAGGAAAAGTTTCATAAATGGCAGAATGCAAAGATTGTTTGAACTGAAAATCTACTGTCAGGAAGAAAATGTCAGACTCAGGATTCTCTGACTCAATGGTAGAGAACTATAAATACATTTTCTAGCCAAACACAGTGGCTCACACCTGTAATTCCAGCACTTTGGGAGGCCGAGGCGAGAAGATTGCCTGAACCTAAGGATTCGAGACCAGCCTGGGCAACTTGGCGAGACCTCTTCTCTATAGTAAGTCAAAAAGTTAACTGGGCATGGTGGTGCACACCTGTGGTTCCAGCTTCTTGGAAGGATGAGATAGAAGGATCGTCTGAGCCTAGCAGGCCGAGACGGCAGTGGCCGTGAGCATGCCACTGCACTTCTCCCGGGGTGACAGTGAGACTCTGGTTTAAAAAAAAAAAAAAAAAACTTTTTCTAAGAAAAAAATTTGAGGACACATTACAAAATATATTATAATGAGCTTTCATATTTCATATACACACCACATTGATTTTACAATTTCCCAAATGGTGCCCAAAATGTCTTTTTAAAGTTGGATTGTCAAGAACTTCTCTTTTTATATATATTTTTTAGTTTAGGCATCAGTTTGGTGAAAAATTGCAGATAATTTCTTGATCATAACTTCAACAAAATTTAAGCCAGCAGCTCAACTTTAACTTTCCAAACATTTCATGAGTTATTATAGTCGATTATATAATCTTGAATTAAGAGGACGTTTTTATTTGTTCCTAGAAGAAACAGACTGTGCCCTGCTAATTCATCTGTAAAATGAACTCCAACTCAAAGAAAGCACACACACCAAAAAAAGTTGGAGAACAATGTCTCCTTTAAAGAATAAAGAAGAGCTAAGGGTCTCTTCTCCTTTCAATGGAGAATGAGTAATTCTTTTTAAGGTTACCAACATTAGCACCACACACACACACACACACACATACACACACACACACACACACAATTAAAGGAAGAGAGATGCCAGAGTTTCTCTTTATCTGAGAATGTCACCCAGAGAGATCACAGGAAATACCACTATTTCCTTCACAAAAAGATTATGAATCATCCATGCTTAAGATGTCAGGCTGGGCGCAGTGGCTCACGCCTATAATCCCAGCACTCTGGGAGACCAAGATGAGAGGATCGCCTGAGCACAGGGGTTCAAGACCAGCCCGGGCAACTTGGCAAGACCTCATCTCTACAATAAATCAAAAAATTAGCTGGGTATGGTGGCACATGCCTGTAGTTCCAGCTACTAGGAAGGCTGAGGCGGAAGGATCACCTGAGCCTAGCAGGTTGAGGCTGAGGTGGCTGTGAGCGTGACTCTGCACTCCAGCCTGAGCGACAGAGTGAGACTCCGACTCAAAAAAAAAAAAGATGTTGTCATCCATGCCTTAAGATGCTGTTGTCAGTGGTTAGCCTCCTAAAGCCTCTGTCAGTCCTCCCACCAGGGCTTTATCACGTTGGGTCCTGCTCTACACTTAACAATAACTAGGGCTCTGGGCAGGCGCAAGTGATGACCAGGAAACAGAGGTGGGTGGTGCCACACTTTGGCTCCAGGGCAAACTTTCATTCAAAGAAAGGAGTCTGTAAGCAAATGCAACAAAAGCTGAGATTGACCGGTGGGACCTTCTCAAACTTCCAAGTTTTTGAACAGAAAAAAAAAAAAATCAAGAGGGTAAAGAGACAATCCAGAATGGGAAGAAATATTTGCAAGCTATGCATCTGACAATAATAACTAATGCATCCAGGATCTACAAGGGACTCAAACTAATTGAAAGAAAAAGTAAAAATCAAACAACCCGTTAAAATGCAGACAAAGGACACTAACAAAATGTCTCAAAGGAAGACATTCAAGCAGTCAACAAACACATGAAAAAATGCTCAGCCTCACTAATCAGCAGAGAAATACAAGTCAAAATTACAATGAGGTATACCACCTAACAGTGGTAAGGATGGCTATCACTAAAAGGTCAAAAAACAACAGGTGCTGGTGTGGCTGCAGAGAAAAGGGGACACTTCTCCACTGTCAGTGGGAATGTAAACTAGTTCAAACTTTGTGGAACGCAGTGTGGCAATTTCTCAAAGAACTAAAAATTGAGCTTCCATCCAAACCAACACTCCCACTTCTGGTGATATACCCAGAGGAACATAAATCACTCTACTAAAAAGACAACTGCACATGTTCGTTGCAGTGCTTTTCACAATGGTAAAAACACGGAACCAACCCAGATGCCCACTGAAAGTGGACTAGATAAAGAAAATGTGGTACCTCTACACAATGGAATATTATGCAGCCATAAAGAACAAAATTAGGGCCTCTGCAGCAACATGGAGACCATCATACTGAGTGAACTATGACAGAAACAAAGAATTGAATACCACCTGTTCTCACTCATAAGTGGGCCCTGATCACTGGTCACAGGAGAAGGGGTGGGATCAGCAGATGCTGGGCACTGCCTAGCAGAGGGAGGGGAGGAGAGGGAGGGGTATACATGGCAACATACTGGGTACTTGGTCCACTATCGGGGGAGAGAGGGCCAACTAGAAGCCCAAATCTCTCCTGCATGCAATTCACTTATGTAGTACATCCTCACTTGTACCCCACAACTCTAAGAGAGGAAGGACGGGAGGGAGGGAGGAAGGAAGTCTGTGACTTAAAAAAAAAATCTTTTGAAAATTGTGGGCGGGGCTCAGTGGCTCAACCTGTAATCCCAGCACTCTGGGAGGCCGAGGCAGGTGAATTGCCTGAGCCCGCGGATTCGAGACCAGTCTGGGAAACTTGGCAAGACCTCGTCTCTACAAAAAAAAAAAAAAATTAACCAGGCGTGGTAGCGCACGCCTGTAGTTACGGCTACTTGGAAGGCTGAGGCAGAAGGATCCCCAGAGCCCAGCAAGTCGATGCTGGGTTGGCTGTGAACATGTCACTGCACTTCAGCCTAGGCAACGGAGTGAGACTCCAACTCAAAAAACAAAATTGTGACTTCATACTCTTCTAATTTATTTTTCCAAAATGTAGGCGTTCAGTGCTTGAATAATGTCTAAAATTCATCAGTTGGCTTATTACTTAAAAAACAAAATCCTATTTCTAGAATTGTTTTAAACAATCAAAGCAAATGAGAACTTACTGCCCCCTCGCCACACATTTTCCAAGCCCCAAGCATGGAGGAGGCCATTTCTCCCACAACTGCCAATGGTGTTTTATATTCCCTCCCAGAAGGAAAGAACAACTGCTTTACAGGTGCATTAAAAACAAAATGCAGCTAGGCACAATGGCTCATGCCTATAATCCCAACACTTTGAGAGGCCCAGATGGGAGGATTGCTTGAGTCAGAAGCTGGAGACCAGTCAGGGCAACATAGTGAAACTTTGCCTCTACAAATAATCAAAATTTAAAGGGGCATGGTAGCACAAGTCTATAGTCCCAGCTACATGGGATGTTGAAACAGAAGGATCGCCTGAGCTCAGGAGATGGAGGCTACAGTGAGTCATGACTATTGCCACTGCACTCCAGCCTGGGTTACAAGTAAGACCTCATCCTAAGTAAATAAATAAAATAGGTTTGGCCTCTTTGTGAGTAAAGTCCAAGGCAGAAGAAATTTTAGGTTAAAAATAAAGTATACTTACTTATTCTTTTATTTATTTAGTTTTTTTTTTTAAAGTTGAAGTCTTACTCTGTCGCCCAGGCTGGAGTGCACGCTCCCGGCCACCGCAGCCTTGACTTGCTGGGCTCAGATGATCCTTCCACCTCAGCCTTCCAAGTAGCTGGAATTACAGGCATGCACCACCATGCCCGGCTAATTTTTTGATTTATTGTAGAGACGAGGTCTCGCCAGGTTGCCCAGGCTGGTCTCAAACCTCTGAGCTCAGGCAATCCTCTCGCCTCTGCTTCCCAAAGTGCTGGGATTACAGGTGTGAGCCACCACACCCAGTTATAGTCTTACTTAGTCTAATTCTTCAACTGAGCCTCTGAAAATATTTATTTTAATTTATTTAAATATAGGTATTGAGAGACATGCCTTTTTTCTTTAACAAAAAGCAAAGTAGATTCTCCTTCCAAAGCATATAAACACATAAACACCTTATCTCCCATGGGCTTGAAGAAGGGACACTTTGTGTTCCTTAGCAACTCACCCTTCTCCTGGATAGAATTAACACCCTCTACTTTTAAAGGTAACAAAATAAGAATACTTATATTTGAAAACAATGGCTTTTTTTTTTTTTTTTTTTGGTTAAGAGCTAGAAGTGGCTTTAATGAAGTTTCCTTGTTACCTGTCCTCTGAAAAGAGTTCTAAACCAACTATTCTAAACCCAAAGTAATCATCTTCAATCCACATATAAGTGGGTTATAATCAATAAATCTGCAAAAAAATTTAACTCAGTCATTGTTTTTGCAGTCAATCATCTTGGCACATACATCAGAAAGTTATATTAATTGCAGTTAAAAGCTTCCAAGTGTGCTGTTGAGAGTTTTATAGTTGAAATTATCATAGTTACATCTGTTTAGATTTGAAACAGGGTTGAAATCATTGTTATCACATTCTGTGGTCATCTGGGAACAAAAATAGATCTCAAACTGTTCCAAGTGGTGCTCTCTCAGACTGATCATATACAGGTGTGTTCTCAGATATCTGTCCTATTAGGGCCTTATGGTAATGCCATACCTCTGCAATTGAGAATGGCATCTTTTCAGAAGACAGTATACCTTCCTAATGTCAACAAACTTGGAAAACTGAACTCTGAGACGTTGTGAGAAAAATGTTCCTCCTCCTTCTCTCTAGGCCTTGTTCCCTGGAGACTGTGCTCTAAGGAATCTTTCTAGAGGGTTCTCTGAAGGTAGTTTAGAGGTGGCATCAGCCGCAACAAGATGGTCCTTTAGGTATGCTCGGGGAGAAGAAGACAAAGAAAGGGTTGCATAAGGGTGAGTTCTGAGAGCAGGCACATCCAGAGATAGGGACATACCTGTTTTGTCATTAGTGGCTATATTTACGTTGCCTGCAGTCTCTTCCTTGTGTGGATATTGCTGCCTGTCCAAGCATAGTAATAACTTTCGGTAACACCCTAGTTCCCACTTGGCATGGTGACACAGTGGCCCAGGACCACAGGTCATATTACCATAGGAGCAGATCTGTGTCTCCCAACACTAGTAATCTATAGAAAATGAAGAAAAAACAAGGCTTAAAATGGACAGAACTAGAAGCAAGTTTATGGAAAATGCTTCCAAATTTTAAAGCTAATAATTGAAAAAAAAGTGAGAAAGAAATCCTAAAATATACATGACTAGTAATAAGCTGTAAAGCCCAAAGAAGTTTTTCTAAACAATCAATAAAAAAGAAAAACAATCTTGATCAACTACGCTCCAGGAAAGACTGAATGATCTTTCTCTGTTTTCTAGAGAATATGACATTAAAACTCATTATTGTAGGAAAAAGCATGCAGTTAAAAAACACAGGGGAAAGTTATTTTAGAGGTATGCCAGGCAGTTAATTTTCTTAGATGTTATTTTGCTGGATAATGTGCTGCTGATATTTTTCAGCTTTTTATAATTTGAAATGTATTGTCATTTCTATCCTGCCTTTCAAATATTAGTTTCGTACAACTCCCTGTTTATAATCTTGTATTATTTTTTCTAGAGGACATTCCCCCTTCAAATTTATAAGCTTCAAGCCCCGCAAAATCTGGGTCCACCCAGGTCATCCCTAATTCCTCATATTATGGTCCGGGCTCACCTGGGATATGGGGGATGATGGGGTGAGATCTGGTGTCTGGGTCATTTTCTCCCAGGGCCATGCACAGAGATTTGTGATGATCCCTAAGGGCTATGAGACTTTTGGACAGAAGGATGAAGCTATCTGGTCCAGGCACCCCTACAGCCTTGCAAGTATTAGCCTGGTGTTTTGTTAAATGTGTCTGGGGGTTACCTGTTCTCTAGGCTGCGAAAATATTTGTTTAATCTGCAGTGTAGAATAGGCAGCATTCCTATTTAATGCCAGGAACATTGAAATTCTGGCTGGCCAAAAACTTTTAAAATATGGCCAGGCGCAGTGATTCAGCCTGTAATCCCAGCACTTTGGGAGGCCAGGAGGAGAGAATTACCTGAGCCCCAGGGTTCGAGACCAGCCTGGGCAACTTGACAAGACCTTATCTCTACAATAAATCACAAAAAATTAGCTGGGCGTGGTGGTGTGCGTCTGTAGTTCCAGCTACTTGGAAGGCTGAGGAGGAAGGATCTCCCAAGCCCAGCAGGTCAAGGCTGCGGTGTCTGCGAGCATGTCACTGCACTCCAGCCTGGGTGACAGAGTGAGACTGTAACTCAAAAAAAAGAAAAAAAAATTAGCCAGGCATGGTGGCATATGCCTGCAGTCCCAGCCACTCCAGAAACTGAGGAGGAAGAATAGCTTTGAGCCCAGGAGTTTGAGGCAGCGGTTAGCCATGAGCTTGCCACTGTACTCCAGCCTGGCTGACAGAGTGAGATTCTGACTCAAAAAAAAAAATATATATATATATATATATATATTATAAATATAAAATGTATATTATGTATATAATACAATACATATATACGTAATATATATTATATATAATTTATGCTTCTCATTCAAATGTTACTAGATTTGCTGCTAGATTATGCTATTGGATGCATTAATAAATAAACACATATTACTATACCACAAATTTTGATATTTTGATAATTATATTTTCATGTATTCAGTTTCCTTTCAGTCCTTTGTATTTTGCTTCATACATGGAGAAACATTATTCTGAAAAGGGGTCCATAGGCTTTCTCCAGCTGCCCAGAGTGTCCAGGGCTTAAAAGAAGTTAAACTTGCAGCCATAAAAAAGAGTGAAATCATGTCCTTTTCAGCAACATGGATGGACCTAGAGATCATCATCCTGTGTAAACTGACAGAAATAGAAAACAGATACCACATGCACTCATTTGTATGTATGAGCTAAACCGTCATAAAGATGGAAATAATAGACACTGGGGACACCAGTTAGGGAGAAGGGGGAAGAGAGCTAGGGTTCAGAAACTACCTATGGACACAATGTCCACTATCTGGGGAATGGGCCACTTGAGACCCAATCCCCACCACTACACAATACATCCATGTAGCAAACACGTTTGTGTACCCCCGAATCTAAAATTTTAAAAAAATTTTTTAAAGAAGTTAAACTTGGCCAAGCATGGTGGCTCACACCTATAATCCCAGCATTTTGGGAGGCTGAGACAAGAAGATTGCCTGAGCCCAGTGGTTCGAGGCCAGCCTGGATAACTTGGCAAAACCTCATCTCTCCAAAAATTAAAAAATTAGCCTGGCATGACGGAGCATGCCTGTGGTTCCAGCTATTTGGAAGGCTGAGGCAGAAGGATCACCTGAGCCCAGGAGGTAGAGGCTGTGGTGGCTGTGAGCATGCCACTGCATTTCAGCCTGGGTGACCGAGTGAGACTCCAATTTTTAAAAAAAGGAAGTTAAACTTTTGGCAAATTTGATTTAGATACTGAAAGCACCAAGATGGAGTTGGCATACCCAATGAGCAACCATTGCCTAGATCTGTCATGTTTTCCTAGCAGTTCACTTTAATGTTTCCTCTAATCTCTAGTCAAGGATAGAACTGATTTCTCAGAGGCAGCTATTGATAATTGCTTTATAGCTCCTCCCCAGCTGGTTTCATAAGCAAGTTAACCTAATCAGACTTTCGTGACCTTCATGGCACAGACCCCATCAACATGGCTACAGTCATGTGACTGCCGTCCATCGCCTAATGTCAGTACCTGCGCTTACCTGCCTTCCGTGATGGCGAGGAGCAGACCACCATCCAGTCTCCTTAATGACTGCCCCCATCAAGGGGAAGGTTTAAAAGGCATTCAATTTCAAACAGCGTCATCATTGTTCTTTGCGCACTGAGGCAAGGCCATGTTTTCCTAGCGTTGGCCCCCTCTCCTACCATGTGGTTTCTTGAGCTATGGTTACCATGTTTCCTAGCTTTGGCCTCATCCCCTATCTTGTGGAGGTGAATCTTCTCTCTCTCTCTCTCTCTCTCTCTCTAATTAACTTTTTAAATAAACTATATTCCAATCTAACTTCTGTGCAATTCTTTGCATCTTTCATTGGGCACTGGATTGCAAACCAGACACAGCCCCACTGGGATTTTTCACCTAACATTTTTGGAGGCCTCAGCGAGATTTTTCACCTAATAGTTTCCATCATTACAGGGTGTTTGCAAAGATCTTACTAAGATCTCTACTATGACTAGGGAATGATGGTTTCTTCTGCTTAGAGAGCAGTGGAATCCTTTTTAAATAAAAAGGAATGTTAGAAACTACAGGAGTCTTCTAGACTCCTTGACAATAAAAGGTCACAGTCAGCATACAAGCAGTAAAACTTCTATTTCTTTTTGGTTTTGTTTTGGTTTTTGAATGGGGGCATGTTTTCTCATTCTGTCGCACAGGCTGGCATGATCACAGCTCACTGCAGACTTGACCTCCTGAGCTCAGGCGATCCTTCCATCCCAACCTCCTGAGTACCAGAATTACAGGTGCGCTCCACAACGCCCAGCTTATTTTTTTGTTTTTTTTTTTGTAGAGATGAAGTCTTGCTAGGTTGCCCAGGCTGGTCTCAAAGTCCTGGGTTCAAGCGATCCTTCCGCTTTGGCCTCCCAAAGTGCTGGGATTACAGGCGTGAGCCACTGCACCCAGCAAAACTTCTGTTTCTTGAGTTTGCTTTGCGACTTCTGAAAAAGCATTTAAAAGCTTTGTGAAACTTCGGGTAAACATTTCCATTACTGAGAGAGAGAAAAAACAGATTGACTCAACATTTTAAATGTCTGTTAAAAAGCAGTACATTTGATTCAATTGTCTAAAGACTCACTTTCTATTTCTCAAATTAGCCAAGCCCCTTCATTTTATTTATTTATTTATTTTTTCTTCCTTGTATGTCTGGCTTGTTTTGCACTTTCCAGCAGACATTTTGACATTTTTTAGCACGACTGGAGTAGGGCAAGAATAAGGAAGTAAAGCAAAAGGCCGACAGTAGGATTGCTTAACACACAATATTATTTTTAGTCACAGTTACGACATTCCCAACTAGGACTGGGTTTAAAAAAAAAAAAAAGTGTGTGTGTTTGCATGGATATTTTAGGGGCAGGGGGAGACAGTATACCTATGGTGAGGCCACCCCAAGAAGGCCATAGGAGAAGGCCTCTGTTCCTACTTTCCAAAATGAGCTGATCTAAGATCAGGAGAAGGACTAAGAACCCACTGGGGAGATTTTATCTCATGACCACAACCCCAAGCAGCCAGAGTGGGAAGTGAGGACACTGGTTAAATTCACAGAAATTATGTCTCTTAATCCTCATGAACACCCTGGATCCTAAATTATATTTTATTCACTTTACAGATGAAAGGCTGGGACTTGGAGAGGGCATTCATTTTCTCAAAATCCCACAGGTAGCAGGAGGCACGGTTGATCCCTGGGTTGGTGGAATTTCTTCTCTCTCTCCTTGGAACCAACAGAAGTATCCTATCCCTGGGGCACTGCTCCTATTCCAGTGAAAGTTTGTGGTTGGAAAGGACTCTGTAGCTCAATGATAATGCACTCGATTACCCTAAATCCTCAAATATGCATCACTTTGCATAACGAATATGTTTTCCAGATGGCTGATTTCCTATTCTTTTAAGCAATGACAGGCTTTCGTGTTAGTTATTTTGGGTAACTGGATCTATTATAAATGTACCATATACCTCCTACCTACTTAGAAAAGTAACCAGAAGTCAGTTTAATCATATATTAGTGACTCTGGGTCAACAGTGAAAAAGTCCACTTTCTTGAGTGGATGTATTTCAAGGGCAAACTCATCCACTGAGAGTCTTTGTCATCTGAAATGATTACTGAGAGCTTTGAGTTTTTACAACTGCTTTTTTGATTTTTTTGACTAATCCTTTCCTGTCAGACATTACTTCTTGCTGTTTCTAGTAACACTAATGAAGAGTTTCTTTTATCCTCCTATAGATTTAGAAATCGGATAAGCCGGGCTCGGTGGCTCAGCCTGTAATCCCGTGCTTTGGGAGGCTGAAGTGAGTGGATTGCCTGAGCCTGCAGGTTCGAGACCCGCCCGGGCAACTTGGCAAGATGTCATCTCTACAATAAATCAAAAAATTAGCCAGGCGTGGTAGCGCACGCCTGTAGTTCCAGCTCCTTGGAAGGCTGAGGCGGAAGGATCGCCGGAGCCCAGCAGGTCGAGGCTGCGGTGGCTGGGAGCGGCCACTGCACCCCAGTCTGGGCTACAGAGTGAGACTCCAACTCAAAAAAAAAAAAGAAATCGGATAAACATTAATAAATAGATTATAAGTGAGAGCTTAAAGGCATTTTGAATGGAATAAAGAGCGGGGTACTTGAGACTTATTCTTTATTGTTTATGACATCTATGTGAATGTTCATGGAATTTGGCTGACTTGTTGATTCTTTGCTAGATGTGTGAGGATATACCATAGATAACTATATATATATATATATATATATATATATATATATATATGTAACATAGATAACTCCAAATAAATGAGATTCAACTATACTCGGTTTTCTGTGGAAACCATCTAGAGAAGCCTCACTTTTCACATCTGTGTGTCTATATATCAATTCAAAGAAATGCTTACTCTAATGTGTAGCTGACAAAAAGCTTCTATTACTGAGTTCCATCTCCTGAATCCAATAACTAAAATGTTTATCGACCTTGACTCCACAAACCACTAGGTTCCGCTGTTAAAAATCTGAGTCACACACTCATTTTCACAGAGGCAGCCAAGCCAAATGTCCCCACTTCCTCTTTTTCGTGTGCTTTATTTGTCTCATTTAGTTGTAACCACATAATACGGTGGGAGGACTACAGACACATATTGAAATCCTGCTTCTGCCTCTTGCTGGCTATGGGACTTTGGGGAAACTGTCATTCTCTCTAAGTCTCAGCTTTTTCACCTATGAAGTGAATATAATATAATTTAGGACAAGGAGGATTAAGTGACTTCCATGAACTTTCTGTGAATTCACCCAGTTGGCATCAGGCATTAGTAGATGCTTCATAATTACTTGTTTCCTGTTTCCATCTTCCTTTGTTTTCCTGTTTATTGACTGCGTAATACCCAAATACATAGATCAAAATAAGATCAAATATATAGATGTTATATAATATCAAAAGTTATAAGACATCAAAGATATAAGACCAAATATATAGATTAAAATAAATCCTCAACTGGGCTCGGTGGCTCAGCCTGTAATCCCGCGCCTTGGGAGGCTGAGGTGAGTGAATTGCCCGAGCCTGCGGGTTCGAGACCCGCCTGGGCAACTTGGCGAGACCTCATCTCTACAATAAATTAAAAATCAGCCGGGTGTGGTAGTGCGCGCCTGTAGTTCCGGCTACTCGGAAGGCTGAGGCGGAAGGATCCCTGGAGCCCAGCAGGTCGAGGCTGCGGTGGCCGGGAGCGGCCACTGCACTCCAGTCTGGGTGACAGAGTGAGACTGCAACTCAAAAAAAAAAAAGAAAAGAAAAGAAATAAATAAATAAAATACATCCTCAGAGAAGCATTGTTGACCAGCAATCCAATAGCTTTAATATCTTCTTAAATCCTCAACAGATTTTGAACACAGCTGTCTGAGAGCACTTTTCACGTTGTTATAGGATTACTGATGTACTTACAATGTCAGCCCTTAGACTGACTTTCTGGTTTGTTTTTTTTTTCTACTAAACTGCTCCAGTTTTAATGACATAATATTGGGAGGGTGGCCAGGCACAATGGCTCACACCTGCAATCCTAACACTTTGGGAGGAAGAGGTAAGAGGATTGCCTGAGCCCACAGATTCGAGACCAGCCTGGACAACATGGCAAGACCTCGTCTCTACAATAAATTTAAAAAAAATTAGCTGGGCATGGTGGTGCATATCTTTTAGCTATTTTGAAGATTGGGGCAGAAGGGTCACCTGAGCCCAGTAGGACGAGGCTGTGGTGGCTGTGATTATGCCACTGCACTCCAGCCTGGGCGACAGAGTGAGACTTAGACTCAAAAAAAAAAAAAAATCAATGTGGGGTGGCAAGAATGACTCATTCACTCTACTCTTTTCCATCATTTGCTTTTAAAAAAACTAAACACAAAAGAGCATGATTCTCATACATTCTTCTGTTAAAAGTTATACCCTACTCTAAAATACACTCTTAAAATACATCAATAATCAGCTTCACCCGTATAGAACAAAAGTGTGGTTATCCTGAAGGTGTATGGTATTTGTGCCAATTTTTCAGACTTTACTCAGAATTCCTTCTGAAACCAGTCTTTTTCTCAGTTTTGTGGGTGATGAATTTTAACACACATATAAATTTAGCAAGAATTATTACAGGAAGGCTTGGCTTCTCATTCATCTTTGCATTCTCAACTTTTCACCCATTATCTAGGACATTAGTAAACATTTAATAAATGCATAAAGGAATAAGTTTCCATTCAAACCTTCTGAATGAAGGTTTACATATGTGAGAAAATTCCTGATCGGTATAGTAAGTATTTGAATCAGAATTCAGAAATCTTGAAATGCAAGAGGCTGAGCCAACTAAATCCATAATCAGTTCCCTCCCATGGACTCCCAGCACTAACCTGGGAATCTCCCACCTGTATCCCCAGTTCAGAAAAAGAAAACAAAACAAACAAAACCCTCATGTGCATTTGTAGACTGAGTCTGTCTGATTTTAAAGCATAAGAAAAAAGTGAGAAGGCCAATGGCTGCTTGCTGTCTTCTGAAGCCCCTCTGACTCAGAGCTTACAGGGAAAGGCGCCCTTCACTTGCCTTTCCATTGTTTGTTTGTTTGTTTGTTTACTTTTTTTAAAGTCAGAATCTCACTCTGTAGCCCAGGCTGGAGTGCAGTGGCACAATCACAGCTCACAACAGCCTTGACCTCCTGGGTTCAGGTGATCCTTCCGCCTCAGCCTTCCAAGTGGCTGGGACTATAGGCACGTGCCACCACACCCATCTAATTTTATGATTTATTATAGAAATGAGGTCTTGCCAAGTTTCCCAGGCTGGTCTCAAGCCCCTGGGCTCAGGAAATCCTCTTGCCTCAGCCTCCCAAAGCTCTGAGATGACAGGTGTGAGCCACCACGCCCTGCCCTTTCCGTGGTTAAAATGCCCTTTCTTCTTCACCGACTGTGCCCACCCAATCAGTAATTTGGCCATGCACTCCTCTCTGTGCATTTTTCCATTTTCACAACAATCTCCAAACTTCCTATCTTATGCTTCTATCTATAAGGGGGGGTCAAAAAAATTTACTTATAAAAAATTGTGCATTTATTCTTACATGTTTAAACTTCAGTCACTTTCAAAGTACCCTCCGTCTGATGCAATACATCTATCGAGATGATTTCTCCTAGTCCCTCTGCTGTTTTTTGTTTCACCTCTTCCACATCGGCAAAGCGTTTCCTTTTGAAGACTTTTCTCGTCTGGGGAGACAAAAAAAAGGTCGCTCATGTTGAGATCAGGTGAATAGAAAAGGTAGGACAGGGGGGTCATGCCATTTTTGGCCAAAACAGCTGAACACTCAGCACAGGTGCACTCATAAATTACCCATCATGAAATGGTCAAACATGTTGAAAGAACCCCCCCCCCTCCCAAAAAAATTCACTGAAGCCAAACAGCCTCTCACAACAATGCTAGCTGGTACACTGATGCCAATGGATTCCTAGAACACTGACCTGGGAGCAGAAGCCTGTACTACAAGGGACCAGTCCTCCCAAAGGTAATTCCAGTTCTTTTTTGGGTCCCCCTTCATATATGTCTGTCCTCTGCCTGTTTCTGAGCCTATCCATCCTACATACACTTACCAGAATAGTCTTTCACAAGAATCACATCTCACTGGTTTAAAAAACAAACCAGGCCAGGCACGGTGGCTCAAGCCTATAATCCCAGCACTTTGGAAGACCCAGGCAAGAGGATTGCCTGAGACCAGCCTGGGCAACTTGGTGAGACCTCATCTCTACAATAAACCAAAATATTAGCTGGGCGTGATGACTCGCGCTTGTGGTTCCAGCTACTTGGAAGGCTGAGGCAGAAGGATCACCTGAGCCCAGCAGGTCGAGGCTGCAGTGACCGTGAGCATGCCACTGCACTCCAGCCTGGACAACAGAGTGAGACTCCAACTCAAAACAAAAAACAAACAAACAAAAACAGTTCTCCATCCCTAACTTTTCTTTTCAACCACTGAAACCACTACCAGCGTCCTTCTTCCCCCAGCCAGCCCACTCCTGCATCTAACTCTGGGAAGCTCTCCGTGTATCACTCACATTAACATCATCAGGGCTTGTTTTCTCATAATTTATTAATATTTCAGTAGATATTTTGTGTCTTCCATCCAGAATCCCCTTCCTCATTCTCTCACTCAAACTTGTTAACTTAATTCGTTAAAAACATAACACTTCACCGGGCTCGGTGGCTCAGCCTGTAATCCCGTGCTTTGGGAGGCCGAGGTGAGTGAATTGCCTGAGCCCGCGGATTCGAGACCCGCCTGGGCAACTTGGCGAGACCTCATCTCTACAATAAATCAAAAAATTAGGGGCGTGGTAGCCCGCGCCTGTAGTTCCAGCTACTCAGAAGGCTGAGGCGGAAGGATCGCCGGAGCCCAGCGGTAGAGGCTGCGGCGGCCGGGAGAGGCCACTGCACTCCAGTCTGGGCAACAGAGTGAGACTCCAACTCAAAAAAAAAAAAAAAAAATTCTTCAACTAGGCACAGTGGCTCATGCGTGTAATCCCAGCACTTCGGGAGACTGAGGAAGGAGGATTGCTTGAACCCAGAAGTTCGAGACCAGCCTGGGCAACACAGAGAGATCTGTCTCTACAAAATAATCAAATAATCAGCCAGGTGCGGTGGTGCACGTTTGCAGTCCCAGCTACTCAGGAGGCTGCACCCCTGGAGGTCGAAATTTCAGTGAGCCATGATCGTGCCACTACACTCCTGCCTGGATAACAGAGTGAGACCCAGACCAAAAAGAAAAAGAAAAAGAAAAAAAAGGAAGAGAAGAGGAAAAATAGGAAAAACAACATCTCGGGGTCAGAA
>CAUYQG010239570.1:0-19380 GCA_963574415.1 Tarsius wallacei | reverse complement strand
CGCCCGGCTGATTTTTTGATTTATTGTAGAGATGAGGTCTCGCTTGCCCAGGCGGGTCTTGAACCCGCGGGCTCAGGCAATCCACTCACCTCAGCCTCCCAAAGGCGCGGGATTACAGGCTGAGCCACCGAGCCCGGCTTGCTTTTACTTTCAAAATCTCTCTCGAACTCCATTTCTTTTCGCTTTTAACTGTTGCTGCCTTTAGTAGATCCCTTACTATCTGTCATGTGGACTTTTGTGCAAATCTTTTAAGTTCTTTTCTACTATTCTTCTCCTCTCTGATGCTTCTTTTATTTTACCTCTTGGAGTGACACTTCGAAATGTAATTCTGAGAATGTCACTCACCTTCTTATAAAAAGGCATGATCTCCCTGTAACCTTAGCAATCCGTCGAGCTATTGAAGCTGCATTAATGATATACACCAAGTTTTGCAAGCTTAAAAAGCCCCTTTTGGAAGTCCTAGCCAGAGTAAACAGTCAAGAGAAATAAATAAAAGACAGCTAAATCCGCAAGGAGGAAGTCAAACTACCTCTGTTTGCTGATGACATGATTGTATGCCTAGAAAATCCTAAGGACTCCTCCAAGAGACTCCTAGACTTGGTGAACAACTTCAGTAAGGTTTCAGCATACAAAATCAACTTACAAATATCAGTAGCTCTTCTGTACACCAATAACGCTCAACCTGAAACCAAATCAAGAGCTCAGTCCCATTTATAATAGCCACACACAAAAAATAAAATACCAAGACATTTAACCAAGAAGTTGAAAGATATCTACAAGGAGAACTGCAAAATACTCCTGAAAGGAACTGTAGATGACAAACAAATGGAAGAACACCCATGCTCATGAATTGGAAGAATCAATATCATTAAAATGACCATACTGTCCAAAACACTCTACACATTCAACACATCCCTGTCAAAACACCAACTTTGTTTTTCACAGAACCAGAAAAAGCAATCTTAAAGTTTATATGAAACCAAAAAAAAGCCCAAACGATCAAAGCTATTCTGAGTAAAAAGAACAAATACAGAGGCATCACGCTGCCTGACTTCAAACTATACTACAAGGCTGCAATAACTAAAATGGCATGTACTGGTACAAAAATAGATCAGTAGAACAGAATAGAGAACCCCCAAATTAAGTCACATATCTACAACCAACTGATCTTCAGCAAAATCAACACAAATAACTAATGGAGAAAGGACATCTTATTCAATAAATGGTGCTGGGAAAACTGGTTAGCCATATGCAGAAGAGCGAAGTCCAGACTCCGACCTCTCACCATACACAAAGATTAACTCAAGATGGAATAAAGACTTAAACGTATAAGGCCTGAAGCTATAAAAATCCTCTAAGAAAACCTAAGAAAAACTTCAGGACGTTGGCTCAGGCAAATAATTTATGTTGAAGACCCCAAAAGCGGATTCAACTAAACCAAAAATAGACAAATGGCATTTCATTAAACCAAAAAAGCTTTGGCATGGCATAGGAAACAATCAACAGAGTGAACAGAAAACCTAAAGGCTGGGAGAAAATATTTGCAAATTATGCTTCAGACAAAGGACTAATACAGAATCTGCAAGAAATTCAACATGAAGAAAAACAAAAGACACTCTCAAAAAAAGACATACAAACAACCAACAAACTCAAAGAAAGCTCAATGTCATTAATCACTAGAGAAATGCAAATTAAAATCACAATGAAATATCATCTTATACCAGTCAGAATGGCTGTAATTAAAATGTCAAAGAACAGCAGGTATTGGCATGGATGCAAAGAAGAGAGTATGCTCATACACTGTTGGTAGAAGTGTGAACTGGCTCAACCTCTAAGGAAAACAGTATGGAGATTCCTCAAATAACAAGAAACAGAACTGCCATTCTACCCAGCAATCCTACTACTGGGTTGGAAAGGAAAAGAAAGTATTACATTTAAAAAACTTGCACACATACGTTCATTGCCACGCTACTCACAATAGCAAAGTCATAGAAACAATCTAAGTGCCCATCAACAATGGACTGGAAAAAGAAAATGTCACACACACTCACACACCATGGAATACTATGCAGCCATAAAAAAAGAACAAAAGTCATGTCCTTTACAGCAACATGGATGGAACTGAAGAGCATCGTCTTAAGTGAACTAATTCAGAAACAGAAAACCAAACACTGCATCCTCTCACTTATATGTGGCAGCTAAATGGGCACAAAGGTGGAAATAATAGACACTGGGGCACTTAAAGTGGAGACGGGAAAGGGGACAAGTGTTCAGTAGCTACCGATTGGGTACAATGTTTACTATTTGGGGAATTGGGACACCTGAAGCTCAATCTCCATGAGTATGCAACATGCCCATGTAACAAACATGCACTTGTACCCTCTGAATCTAGAAGATGTGCACCTCTCTAGAAAGACCAGATCAGGGATACATTTTATCATGTACCTGAAAACACTTCTCTCACCCTCATTCTGTTGCTAATTAGACTCAGATAACCAACTCTTTCTTCCCATGGGGTGTATTCTCTCTCAGACACAATTTCCCCTCTTTGTGGCTAGCTTCTGTTTGTTGCCTCGGTGTGTTAGGCACACCTACCAATGTCTAAAACCCAGTTGCTAATATTATTTGAGATATTTTCCCAGGAGTCTCCTTTGCTTGAAGAGGACTTCCATCATGGACTTCTGATATTGCTTTATCTCTTAGGTTCAGTTGGGTTCTCCCATGATATTCTGATCTCCCCAAAATATCTGCAAAATATTATTTAATTTAATTCGAAAATTAAATGTCCTGGCATAATGTAGAGTCTTTTACAATCTAGTTCCTCTGTCTTCCAAGTTTCGTCTCATCACTCATTGTCACTGTCCTGACTCCCAGCCATCTGAACCTCGAGGATTGTTTCATCATTCGGACTCTTTCTGGACACTGAGCCTTGTCCGTGTACTTCCACCTGGAGTGTCTTTTCCAAAACCCCTGTCCACCAAACTCTCCCTCCAATGTCAAAATTAACTCCAAGGTTGCTTTCTTGTGAAACCCTCTCATACTCCTCCAGGGGGATCTCACTCTCCCCCCACCCCCGTGTCTCCATAGTCTGTGTTTATCTTAACAGGGTGTCATAGGGGGTTACTATGACATGGCCACATGTCTTGCCCAGCAGTTATGAGTCCCTTGAGCACAGAGAAGGAATTCACTTTTGAGATGTTAATGCTTAACATGGTACCCACCAAACAATAGTTTTGAGAGAATAAAAAAATTTAAGCAGTTCAGATGGAAAGCAGATTCTCAACTCACAGGTAAAGATTTTGCTAAAGTAACATCATGGAAGCAAGGCTCTTTGGTCTCGTGGATCTTAGTTGTTGCCTGTTCCAACTAGGAAAGGAATGTCTCCTTTAACCACAGCAGTGTTATTTTGCGCCATGTGTCCCTAAATTAGAGAAGATGACCTAAACCGTTTAGAGAACATGCTGTGTTTGGGCATATTTTCATGTCCATATGTAACTGAATATTTTGTTCATTAAGATTTTCTTTATGAATGTTAAGAAAATCATATTTAATCTTATAAGCCATAGCACTTCCAGAATGGACTAGGATTCATCACACTCATTATCAATTAGACTTGCAAATAAATTAACGACATATAGAAACGATTACTACGGCATGGTGAACCTGTAATGTGGGTGTGTCTCCCCTTAAGTCCAGCTTTATGGCATCGGGTGATGCTAGAAACTGAGGTGTTGAAAAGAGAAGAAAAAAAGATTTGGGGAAAATTATGCTGAATTTGGTTAGGAACATTGTGCTGTTATTAATGCTGTTTCCTGAACATGTTCAATTCTCCGTCTTCTGGGCACATGGAGGGATTATACTCTTTAGCTCACTTATGGTTGAGTGAAGCTGTAGGATTAGTTCTAGCCAATAAGTTATGAAAAATCCTGTGAGCATGGAACCTTCAGCGCTCTCTTATCCTTTCTTGACAACAGAAAGTTCTCCATATGGTGACTGTTCTGTCAACCTGGAGCCCCGAGTGATGACATTATGGAAACAAGCCCTCAACTACCCCATGATGTACACATAGCGTAAGAGAGAAATACACCATTATTTTAAGCTGTGGAGCATAACTTGGCCTAATACAAGCAACACAGAAATGTCAAATGCCTGTGGAACAGTCAAGCTGAGATTTCCTTTTTTTTTAACTTTTAAATTTTTTAATTTTAAAATTGTGGGGTACAAATCAGGGTTGGGTAAACAAATATCCATTGTGCAGTTACCCTTGTTGATGAGGTGTGCCCCCCATCCTAGTCAGATTTCGACTACTGTCACTCCCACCACCCCCCTCTGCCGCCCCGCTCCAGTTTCCCACCACTGTCAATCCTTTTCTTATAGTATTATGGTAGTTGTTCAAGGTCCGCTTATGAGTGAGAACATGTGATACTCAGTTCTCTGTTTCTGTGAAAGATCACTCAGTATTATAGACTAATTCCATCCAGGTTGCTGTGAAGTTCATGATTTTGTTCTTCTTTATGGCTTTGTGGTATTCCATCATGTATATGTACCACATTTTTTTTAATCCAGCCTTTTTTTGATGGGCAGCACCGTTGGTTCCATGTTCTTGCTATTGTGAACAATGCTGCAATAAACATAAGTGTTCAGGTATCTTTTTTATAGAGTGATTTGAGTTCTTCCGGGTATATTCCCAGTAGGGGGATTGCGGGATCATACGGAAGGTCGATTTTTAGAACTTTTAGGAGTCGCCACACTGATTTCCACAGAGGCTGGGACTAGTTTGCACTCCCACCAACAGTGTAGAAGTGTTCCCTTTCCGCCACATCCTCTCCACAAGCTGAGATTTCTCATAGGCGGGTGGATATATGATTCTGGAATTGAGACTACAAAAATAGAGTGGCAGTGGTCAGCATATTCATAGATGTCAAAACTATAAGAGCGCATGAAATTACCTAGGGAGAGCAATGTGGCTGCTGTCCTGCCTTGAATGTGAGCTAATGCATGACACGCAGAAAATGCTCAATAATTGAGAGTAACTGTGGGCCAAGGAGGAAGCCCTGGGAAACATCAGCATTTAAAGAATACTGAGAAAGAGCAGTCAGAAAATAATAGGGGCACCATAGAAATGTATCTCAAGTCCTCTGTGGAACTAGGCGGGTATAAAGAATGAAATATGCCACATAAAGTAACTTTAAAAAAACATTAAAAGCAGATTTGAGAATAACTGAGATTTCTTTTAGCACTTTTAGTAAAAACTATAAATTTTGTATAGACACAAGTAACAGATTAGTAAACAACAGCAAAAAGCCTACTCATGATGAAATATAACTTCAGGGTAGAAGAAAACGCTCCATACTGGTAACTTATTTCTTCAGAAAATCACGTGGAATAGCTTGTAATTTCACGGCATCAGTCTTCAAACCAAGGGAACACATCAGTAGCCAAAGATTCTTGATTAAATTCCATAGCAGAGAAAGGGGTGATAGAGCTGCCTTGTGACCTCGGTGAGAGAGACCATTCTCCCCAAACCAAGAAAGACTGGGGGTACAGAGCCTTATTTTACTCAAAGTCCAAGAAAGGCCCTTGTTATAATAAATAGGGCTCTTCAAAGTGAAGAAATAAGAAGAAAAGTATGAAGTGTTTTAAATCTTTTTTAAATTCCTCTTGAGGCTTTTTTTTTTTTTTTTTTGAGATTCATGGGGTACAAAGGCATGCTTTTATTACATGGGTATATCATGTACTGGTGGGGATTGGGTTATTCCATTTCCCAAAGAGTGAACACTATAACCAATAGGTAGTTTTTAAACCCTCACCGCTGTCTGCCCACCTTCCCCCATTTGGTACCCTCCCGTGTCTATTATTTTTATCTTTATATCCATTAGTACCCGTTGTGTAGTGCCTACAAATAAGTGAGAACATGGGGTGTTTGGTTTTCTGTTTCTGTGTTAGTTCACTCAGAAAAATGGCCTCCAGCTCCATCCACATTGCTGTAAAGGACACGATTTCATTATTTTTTATGACTGCATAGTATTCCATGGTAGATATGTACCATATCTTCTTTATCCAATTCAGCATTGATAGGCACTTAGGTTGGTAATTTTGTCTTAATCTAAAATTTTTATCCCCTTAAGTAGCATGTCAATTCTAATTTATTGCTGTGCTGAGGTTTTTAATGGTGTATTTTGTATAAGCAAAAAAATCATGCATAGCCAGTGCTTTGTTAGTTGTGTCTCTATGAAAACTACCATTGAATCATAAAACCTATAGCCCAGGAATCACGATACTTGCTTGGAACATCACATTGCCTAGGAAGGGAAGTAGCTATGAGAATGTAGCACTTCTGTTTTCCAGTCCTGGGGAACCTGAGTATCTCCCGTTATTTGTTCTAAAAACCAAGCCTAAGCAACCAGCCTTATGTTTTCTCCATTTCTCCTAAAGCTTCAGTCCTCCAAAGACAAGATCATCTTCCAAGCAGAAAATAAATCCAATCCAATGTTACATTCCTGCATTAGGAGACAAAAAAATGCCCTGAAGGAGTTGAGACCCAATTATTTGCAAAGTATAATGCCAGGCATTTCTTCATTCATTTCTTTTTCAACGGGAAGGTAAAAACTGCATATACTTATGGTGCACAACATCATGTTTTGATGCCATGTGCACATTGTGGAATAGCTAGATAAAGCTATTTAACATGCATTACCTTAATATACAGCATATTTTCGTGGTGAGAACACGTAAAATATACTTTCCTAGCAATTTCCAAGTACACAGCACATTGGTATTAGTTGTAGTCACTACGATGTGCATCCCTTGAACTTATTCCTTCTGTCTAACTAATTTTTCTTTTAATAGGAGTCTCACTCTGTTGCCCAGGCTGGAGGGCAGTGGCATAATCACAGCCACCGCAGCCTAGACGTGCTGCGCTCAGGTGATCCTTCGGCCTCAACCTTCCAAGTAGCTGGAAGGCATGTGCCACTATACCCGGCTAATTTTTTTATTTATTGTAGAGTCAAAGTCTCACCAAGTTGCCCAGGCTGATCTCAAACCTCTGAACTCTTGCCTCTGCCTCCCAAAGTGCTGGCAAACAGGCATGAACCACCACTCCCAGCCTGTCTAAATAAAATTTTGTATCCTCTGACCCACATCTCTCCAGTTCCCCCATCCCAATAGTCACAATTTTATTCTGTTTGTATGAATTCAACTTATATAGATTCCACATGAAAAGTGAGATCTGGAGTATTCAATTTTCTGTGCCCAGTTTATTTCATTTAACATAATGCCTTCTGGGTTCATCCATGTTGTCACGAATGACAGGATTTTATTCTTTTTTTAAGGCTGAATAGTATTCCATTGTGTATATGCACTGAATTTTCTTTATCCATTCACCGTTGATGGACACTTAGGTTAATTCCATACTGTGGCTATTGTGAAAGATGCCTCCAGGAACACGGAAGTGCAGACATCTCTTTGATGCCTGATTTCACTTTCTTTGGAAATATACACAGAAGTGGAATTCGAAATCATACAGTAGCTCTGTTTTTAATTTTTTGAGAAATTTCCCTACTGGTTTCCATAATGGCTATTCTTCACTTGCATTCCCATCCACAGTTGCAAGGGTTTCCTTTTCTAATTTTAGACATTTCTAATATAATACCTCTAATCCGTTGAACAACACAGCAAAGTAGATTTTATAATCTACATTTAATATCATGCAATTCTCTGTGATGTATATAGATGTGTGTGTATATCTAATTTCATTTCATCCTTAAAACAATTCTATAAGGTAGATATTATTATTTTTTATTATGTGGATAAAAATAATTATCATTAAGGAGAAAGAACTCATCCTGGATCATTTAGATATTAAAGAAAAAAACTAGAATTCACACTTAAGGCTCTGTGATATGTTTTTGATCATCTCATCTCAAAAACCCAGATCCATATGGAGTGACCTCATCACTACATATCTGAATATATATCCTTGTCCCTTCTTTTGAAATCCCTTGAATATAACTGGAATAAGATAACACTCAGTTTGGATTATTTTTGATGATGGATGAATTAGTAAAAATGATAAACCAGTCATAATATCTCTATGACTTTGTCTAATTATCAAAACTGAGAATTAATTCTGAGTTTGATAATATAAATATTTAAAAGTCAATCAAGTATAAGAAAAGAAATTATTCAACATTTTTATAATTTAGACAAAATAACATGCTTATTATTCAGCGGGGCAGATGTCCTATGTACCAAGCTGTCTCACTCCTCATGGTGTCCCTGCTCAGTTTTTTCTGTGCTTATAACACGTTTCTCCGCCTCCACCCCCACAGCGCTTGGCTCATGAGTGGAAATAACCAAGCCGTGATTTTATATCTGTGTTTGGCCACATGTTCCGTCTGTTTCTACTTGGTCTTGCACGGCTGCTGCCACCAATGCTCCCTGGGTTGGTCTAGGGCTATTACTAACTTTGGTCCTCATGTTGTCACAGGCAGGTGTCATAAATTTCTATGACTGCTGTAGCAAATTTCCACAAACTTAGTTGCATAAACAATACAAATTTATTGTCTTTCAGTTCTAGAGGTCGGACATTTGGAATGAGTCCCATTAGGCTAAAATCAAGGTACCAAAAAGGCTACATTTCTTTCTTGGATGCTCTGGTAGAGTGTTTTAGCCAAGGTTTTCCAGAAAAACAGAACCAAAAGGAGAGAGCGAGAGAGAGAGAGAGAGAAATTGGCTCACACAATTCTGGAGACTGAGAAGTCCCCAAATCTGCTATTGGCAAGCTGAAAACCTAGAAAAGTCAGTGGCATCATCCCAGTCCAAGAACCAGGAATGTCAACTATGTAAATTCCAGTTCAAGGGCAGAAAAAGACTACGTGTCCGCTCAAGCAATAAAGCAGACACAATATTCTTCCTTCCTCTGATTTTTGCCCTATTCAGGCCCCCACAGGGTTGGGTCAGGGCCACCTGCATCAGAGAGGGCCATCTACGATACTGAGTCCGTGGATTCAAATGCTAATCTTATCCAGAAACATCCTCACAGACTCACCCATAAATAATGTTTAATCTGGGCACCCCATTGGCCTAATCACATTGACACCTAAAATTATTCGTCACAGAGAGAATGTTTCCCTGTCTTTCCTGATTTCTAGAGTTGGGCCTCACTTTTTGGCTTGTGGCCTCTCCCTCCTTCTTCAAGGCCAGCAAGGACAGGCTGAGTCTTTCTCACATAGAGTCACTGCTGCTGTCATCACATCTCCTCTGACTTTGCCTTCTGGCTGCCACTTCCTGGGATCACGTTGGAGCCACTCTGAAAACCCAGGAGAGCCTGCTCATCTCAGTGTCACCTGATGTACAACCTTAGTCGTCCTCTGCCTTGCAATGTAGCAAATTCACAGGTTCTGGGGAGTAAGATGTGGACGTCTGTGAGCGTCCATCATCCTGCCCACCACAATAGGGCTCATGGCCCTGCAGATGGAGAGGTTTGTGAGAAGTGGGTAGTTGAGTGAGGATGGAGGGTGTAGTATATAGACAGAACACATGGCCTCTGCACTCAGACAGAACTGAGTTCAGATCCCAGCCTCACAACTTGCAGCCACGTGGCATTCCGTAAGTCACCTCACATTCATGAGCTCAGTTCCACCATTTGTAAAGTGCAGATAAGAGTATGTTAATAAATGATATGACACATTCAAATTGCTTAGCACAGAGCCCAAAGCCTAAGAAAACAATTTGAGCACCTAATATTTTTGAGCTGTTATAAGTGTTATTTGCAGATATTGTTTGGATGATGATGATGTAGCTGAGAGTGTGAGGTAGCTTGGTATGCCAACAGTCGCAGCAGAGACTGAAGTCAAGGATTAAAATAGCACAGTTTTGGAGCCTGCCGTGGTTTTAGTCATCATTCTTTGAAATTGACCAGACAGCATTTGCTTTGGTTAAAGTCTAGGAAACTGTGCCTTCTCTGTTAAATCATCTGTGTCTTATCCTACTCTCCTGATCACCACTTAGCTGACTCTTCAAAGTCCGGGTTCCCTGGTAGCATCTTAAGATGCATAAAGAAGTTCAAAATCAAATCCAAATTACCAGGGCTTGGGTCCCGCCTCTTCTCCTTGTTACTTGCATGATTGGGTAGAGGCCATAGCCTTGAAATCTTTAAAATGGATATCCCTGGATAAAAGACGCCCTCTTCATCTCAGAAAGAACACCTTGTGAAATAGCTCAGCTAATGGCACATTAACTGACAGAAACAATTTAGCAACTGTCATCATATAGCAAAGTAATAACATCGTGGGCTTCAAAGGGAGACTGATTTACTAAGACAGAATATCTCCAAACTAATTAGACAACGTTGACAATCGTATACTTAAATCTACTGATAATTACATATAAATATCATTTAACAACTAAAGATACTTGCAAATATTTCCAGTTTTATCTTTTAGAGCATTAAGTGGTTTCATTTTTTAAGAAAATGTGCCCTATATGCTAAACTATCTGCCATATCTCACCCTACCCTTCCTGGTCTTGAGCTCATTTAAAATAGCATAACTCGGCCAGGCGCGGTGGCTCAAGCCTGTAATCCCAGCACTTTGGGAGGACAAGGTGAGGGAATTGTCTGAGCCTGAGGGTTTGAGACCGGGCAACTTGGCGAGACCTCGTCTCTACAATAAATAAAAAATTAGCCGGGCGTGGTAGCAGGCACATGTAGTTCCTACTACTTGGAAGATTGAGGCAGAAGAATCACCGGAGCCCAGCGGGTCAACGCTTGGGTGACTGTGAGCGTGCCACTGCACCCCAGCCTGGGCGATGGAGTGAGACTCCAACTCAAAAATAATAATAATAAAATGAAATAGCATAACACAATTATGAAATCGAAGTATCTAAAGCAGAAATAATCATTGGGTGGCACTTATGCTGTCCCTCTGCTCCCCCGGCCCCCCAACTCTATGACAAGCAGCACTAATCAATCAGCTGCAAAGTCATAAGCAATGCTGTTCTATAGGCAGGCATGAAAAATCAGACAGAGATGAAAATGGGAGATCTCCTTGGATTACAGCGTTTTAGTCATATGGGTGAAAGGTTGCTGAACTCTGAAGTTGTTTCCACCAAAGAAAAAGAATCATTCACATCTCAAAGAATCACACGAGCTAAAAACCATATGACGAACTAAAATATTCTTTTTAGCAATCAATTTTCAATAGGTTAAATATGTAAGTGTTTAATCTATTTCACAAAAGGTTGAAAATCTCTTTAGTCATTCCTATAATCTCAGTAGCTTCTTATTTTTCCATGTTTTCCTATGTATCTACATACATAAATCTACACACATGGAAATGTACATTATTAGTATACATTTGTTGGAATCCTAAAAACCAAATTGTGACTCTAAAAAAAATAATGATAGAAGCTTATAGACATAAATCCCCAAACAAGAAATCCAGATGGTCAATAAACATTTGAAAGGCATACAATGGGCCAGGCGCAGTGGCTCAAGTCTATAATCCCAGCACTTTGGGAGGCTGAGGTGAGTGGATTGTCTGAGCCAACCAGTTCAAGAGCAGCCTGGGCAATTTGGCAAGACCTCATCTCTACAATAAATCAAAAAATTAGCTGGGCATGGTAGTGTGTCCCTGTAGTTCCAGGTATTTGGAAGGCTGAGGCGGAAGGATCACCGGAGTCCAGCGGGTCGACACAGGGGTAGCCATAAGTGTGCCACTGCACTCCAACATGGGTGACGGAGTGAGACTCCAAATCAAAAAAAAATTTTTTTAATTAAAAAAATAAAGTAATGATTGTGATTACCTTCCTGGTGGTGAGCTTGCTGTTGATTTTTATTTTCTTCTTTGAACTTTTCTAAACCTTACACATTTTCTATAATGAAAAGTTCTTACTTTTATAAGTTTAAAAATTTGTAAAATTAGTTAAGAGACGTTGCCAAACTTGGAGTAAGAAAAGATATCTTAAACAGGACACAAAATAGAATATGCTAAAAAGAATATTAAAGAATCAATACATTGAAAAGCATTAAAAGTAAGAATTTATGCTTATAAAAAAACATAATAGTGATCAATCAATGGGATCTACAGAGTGGGAAAAGATACTTGGCAATATATATATCCAACAAAGGGATATAGAGAGAATATATATCAGAATATGTGGCAAACTATAAATCAGTAAGAAAACGTCAAAAAGTAAAATCTTAAAATGGACATAAGACTTGAACAGGCACATAAGAGGATATCAAAACTATAGCACACGTTTGTAATCACCGCTACTTGGGAGGGAATCAGTAGAAGATGCTTCCATTCATAGGCTCCAGAAACATGTAAATAAAACCCAACGTGGGGCCACAGCACACTCAGAAGTAAAAATGAGAAAGATGGGAAACACAAGAGATGAATGTAAAGTAACTCTCACACACTGCAGGTGGAATGGTAAATTGGTCCAGCAACCTTGGCAAGGTACTGGGTAGCTTCTATTAAAGATAACTGCCTGCACATTCTGTGACTTGGCAAGTCCACTACTGCCTATGTGGTCAACAGAAATGCACGTGTTCACTCACTGAAATACAAGTCCTGAGATGCTCAGGCCGGGACTGTCCCGATGCCCTCAATAGATAGATAGATTGTGGACTTCAGGCGATGAGAATAAATAATCACCCATCACACGGACGAATCTCCCACACATAATGTTGATTGAAAGAAACCACTCTCCAGGTAGTGCATATGGAGCCGTTCTGTAAAGTATAAAAACAGACAAAACCCATGCATGGTGGGTAGTGATTAGAGAGGAATATGACAGCTTTCTGTGCTGATGGTAATGTTATTTCACATTCTGCGTGACAGTCCAGCACATAGGTCTTTTCAGAATGGGAAAGACCATAGAGCTGCCTTTTCTAGTTACCATGTCATGGTTTCAGACCTGGAAAGGGAATTAGCTTTGTAGCTCACATTAGCTGTTCTCAGTCAATTCACTGACTTCTACTCAGATGGACTACTTGATTCAATTTTCTATTTCTTTGCTTCCTAAAATATGTACAGATATTTTCTGTCTAAATCTAAAGACCTTTGAATTTTATAGGCTCCTAACATGCAAATGTGTTCTCTATATACCGATAAAGAACTTTGAACCTGGTGAGAATTTACATTTTCACCTATGTTTTTGGGACTACACAACCCTCTGTCTTCAAAAGATTAAACAACTAAATCTGAATAGCTCCAAGCATGTCTCTAAATGTGGTGACAACATATGATGTCACTCTACTGAGTGGGACCAGACCTATGTCATTTGGTGATTTTGTTCAAAGTGTGTTTTATTAGCCAAAAAAATTGTCATGGCAAATATTTTAAAAAATTAATTAATTTTAATTTTTTTTAGAACAGTATATAGTGGTTGTGACTCAAGTGTAAACACAAGCATGGATTCAGATCCAAGTTCTGTTATTCAAGAATTATACAGCTTGAGGCTTTCCTTTCTCTTAGCTTTCACCAAGAGTCATCTGTTAATTTGGGATAATAACATAATTTTATTTTATATGACTCTTTTTACAATTAAATGAATAGCATAATGACTGGCCCACTATGAAAGCTTAATAAATGTTAGCTATTATCACTATGATGTTCTCCTTAGAAAAAACTTGGAAGATATGGAAAACAGATAAAGAAAAAATTGTTGTTAGTTACATAAGCATAGATTCGTGTAGGTACAGCTTTGCGATCCTTTGCCCAAGACAACAATGGCCATTTTCAAGACCCATTCCTTTGTGTTTTTCTGCTTGTACCCTTGGTTTTATTGCTTCTCCTCTGTCTCGCGACTATGTCCGTGAACATGCTTTTGAGAGGTAAGTACAGGGTGGGAAGCCCTGATAGGAAAACCCAAGGCCTTCTTTAGTTAGTATCTCAGAAAAGAACATATTTAAAGTTGACCAACTCATTTGTATTCTTGGAACCCCATCCAGCTCTGACATCCTGTTATTCTCTCTCCTCATGCATCAGTAACTCTGAGTAGAAAAGTCAACTTACATTCTAGTCAGATTGGTTCCCTGGCATTTGCAGACTAAACTTGCATTTGATGGAGGGAATCCCATTCTACGATGCAAGACACCTGGCTAGATGCACTTCATGTCTGTTAGTCTTGGCTTCATGTATGCGCTGCCTAGATTAGTCAATTTTTAAACCTTTTGTTGAGACCTTTAAAAGGAACTAAAATTAACCAGTCATTCACTGTGGCACATGCCTCCCAGCTATTCAAGAGGCTGAGGAGGGAGAATCACTTGAGCCCAGGAGTTCGAGACTGCAGTGAGCTATGATCAGGCCACTGCATGGCAATCTAGTCACAGAGCAAGACTCTGTCCAAAAAAAATGGGGGAAAAATATATTCTAATGATTAAAAAGGTAAAGCTCTTTAGGCTTTATCTCATGTTTTCAACAAGATGTTCATTATCTCAGCCTACTTTTTTAGAGACTAAAACACTTAGTTATTAAATATCATAATAGGCCAGGCGCGGTGACTTACGCCTGTCATTCCAGCACTGGGAGACAGAGGCAAGAGGATTGCCTGAGCCCAGGGGTTTGAGACCAACCTGGGCAACTTGGTGAGACTTTGTCTCTACAATAAATGAAAAAATTAGCTAGGTGTGGTAGCGTGTGCCTGTAATTCTGGCTACTGGAAGGCTGAGGAGGAAGGATAGCCTGAGCCCAGCAGAACGACGCTGGGGTGGCCATGAGTGTGCCACTGGACTCCAGCCTGGGCGACTGAGTGAGACTCCAACTCAAAAAAAAAAAAAGAAGAGCAATCCACCCCAAGGTGAGGCAACCTCATGGTCCCTTTTCCATGTTAAAAAAAACATATATATATATATATATCATAATTAATATGTTCTATAAGGAAATTTCCTTTTTCATTCTTTTCTTCAATCATCCTCTTGTTATGTAATCTCTTGGGAATCTGTATATCTGCTTCCTGGCACTTCATTCATTTCAATCATTGTTTGCATAAATTTTGAATTTTGTTCTTGTCACTAGACTGTAGTTCCAGAACAATTATATCCATGTGTTTATTTCATCTTTGGAGCACACTATAGCACCTAGAACATAGGTAGAGCTAGTAAATAGCGTTCCCTCAATAATATTTATAGTCCTTTCTGCTGAGGAAACAAAGATAAATAAGAGACAGTACCTGTCCTCAGGGACTCACAGTAGAATGGAGAAAACTAACCAGTGGATTGACAGAAGCAGCCGCAGGGGGGCCAAGCCTGTAAGCCCAGCACTTTGGGAGGCCGACGCGGGAGGACTGCCTGAGCCCAGGGATTTGAGACCAGCCTGGACAACTTGGTGGGACCTCGTCTCTACAACCGGGTGTGGAAGTGCACACCTGTAGGTCCCGCCACTTGGAAGACTGAGGTGGAAGGATCGCCTGAGCCCAGCAGGTCGACACTGGGGTGACCATGAGCATGTCATTGCACTCCAGCCTGGGCAACAGAGTGAGTCTCTGACAAAAAAAAAAAGGAAACAGCCACAGGGATTATAAAAGCTTAAAGGTGGTGCCCAAGACTGACAGACAGAAGCACAGAGAGGTGCCAGGGAGGGCTTTGGGGAGGTGGTGAAATCTGAGTCAAGTGTTTGTTACAAATTGAACTAAACCAGTTTAATCATGTACGACGCTTAGGTTCTTTTTGGTAGATATATGTAACTGCCCAAAAAGTCTAAGATGGGGAGGGTTTGCCACTCCCCCTCAGATGTGCTACTGGGTTATAAAGAAAGCCTCCAAACAAGTTCAACCACAATTTATTTGACACAACACCATACCCATGAGCAAAGCAGTCACAAAACACCCATACATATGTTCTGTGAGATCAGCGAAGTTCTGACAGTTGCATTGCAGGTAGACAGAACTGGCTTCCTGGAGCTGAGTTCTACACCTTTGTGTCTGCACCATTCTAAGTCATCCTAAACCAATGGCTGGAGAGAGGGCCATTTGGAGAGTGTGTGTAGGACACCATGCCTCAGAATATAGGTTAAAAACTTGCCCCTTACCTAAAGGCTATTCAGGGTAGGGCAGAGAGTGACTCAGACCCTTTTAGCAAACCCACCTACAACGAATACATTTAATTCTGTCAATGAGGGCTCATTTCTTCTTTCAAAAAGTTAAAATGTGTATTTTTTATTTCAATTTTTATTAAGATTCAGTGTGCGAGTGCATGTTTGTTACATGGACATATTGTGTAGTGGTGGGGAGTGGGTCTCAGGTGGCCCGAACCCTGATAGTGAAAATTGTACTCAATTTCTGAACCCTAAACCCACTCCTTACCTCCCCCCCTTGTTGGAGTCCCCAGTGTCTATTTTCTTTTCTTTTCTTTCTCTTTTTTTCTTTTTTGAGTTGAGGTCTCACGTTGTCATCCAGGCTGGAGTGCAGTGGCATAATCACAGCTCACCACAGCCTTAACCTCCTGGGCTCAGGTAATCCTTCCACCTCAGCCTTCTGAGAAGCTGGGACTTCAGGCAGGCACCATCACACTCAGCCAATTTTTTGATATTCTGTAGAGGTGATGTCTCACGGCGTTGCCTAGGCTGGTCTCAAACTCCTGGGCTCAAGTGATCTTCCCCAAGTGCTGGGATTCCAGGCACCGTGCCCAGCTTCCCCGTGTCTATTTCTCATAGTCATCGTAGCAAAAAGGCACGAGTGCCCCTGGCACTCAGTACGCTAAGGTAGTGTCACTTATGGATTAAGATACAGTCAACAGCAGACTTTTTGCAGCTTCCTCGGGGAGGGAGAGCTGCTAACCACCTGAGGACGGATGTTGGGATGCCATGTTAGCTGCCCGTTCTGCAAAGAAGACATACTCTAACTGGCACCTACACAATATCACTCTGATCAACTGAAGCATTTAAAAGTGAATTCGTGATACTATAACAATCTATCTATCGCTGGTGTTTTAAATAAGAGTCAGAGCCCTAGAGTGGGTGAAAGCGGAGAGGACCACTTGAAGTGCCTCAAACACCCAAGCCCATTCCTATTTCGGAGCCGTCCACTGCCCCTCCCTCTGCCTGGAACGTTTTTCTAGATGTTCTTGTCACCCCTCCTCTCACTTCACTCCAGCTTCTGCCCAAAAGGTTCCCAGCAAGAAACTTTTGCTGACTGGTCAAAAATCTTTCCCGCCATCACTCTATTATTCCTGCATCCATTTGCACTTTTCTTCAGCGCACCTGTCCTGTCTGAAGTTATATTATGTAAAATTTTTAAAAACTGTTCTCTTGACTATCTCCCTCTGCAGAGTAACTGTTTCCATCAAGGGAGGAACTTTGTTTGAGCTTCTGTATCCTCAGGGCTTGGACTAGTCCTGGCATACAGTAAGGGCTTAATAAAGAAGACTCGATGCATCCATCCTTCTCCCTGAATATATGCATAGAGAAGCATCTAGAATCTTGGCCATCTAATGTCAATGATGATTTTGGAAATACATTTGATTTGATAGAGTACATTGCTGAAGGAGTATATTAAAATGTCTATTTAACTTTCTTTTCACTGTGGCTTTAAATTGATATAAAATAGCTTTTTTTGAGAGCAATATCTGAAGGTCAGAAAGTCACTTACATCTTTGTTATTTTAAAGATATTTTTCATTAAACTGTAGACTGTGCCTTGCCATTAATTAGACATTAACCAGAGAACCCATCACGTTCAAGCAAGTGCTATACTTGGCAAAAATCAACATGTTAAACCCTGGCCTGCAGTTCTTTATGTAGAAAGGTCTTGGAACAAGTTTCCTCACACTGAAAGGCAAATGGAAAACTGAAAGAAAATCGGAACTAACTGTGAAACTGTTGTTGCTACTTGTCAAAATATCCAACTTGATAATGCAGTTAACCCTTGAACAACGTGGGGGTTAGACACACTGACTCTCACACAGTAAAAACTTCAAGTATATCTTTTGATTCCTTCAAAACTTAACTACTGGCTGGGTGCAGTGGCTCATGCCTAATAATTCTTTAGCACCTAGGGAGACTGAGGCAGGAGGATCACTTGAAGCCAGGAGTTCAAGGCCTGCCTGGGCAACATAGCAAGACCACAACTATCTCTCTTTTTTTTTTTTTTTTTTTTTTTTTTTGGAGTTGGAGTCTCACTCTTGTTGCCCAGGCTGGAGTGCAGTGGCAAGCTCACAGCTTCTGCAGCCTTGACCTGCTGGACTCAGGCGATCCTTTAACCTCAGTCTTCCAAATAGCCAGAACAACAGGCTCGTGCTACCACGTCTGGCTAATTTTTGATTTATTGTGGAGATGAGGTCTCGCCAAGTTGTCCGGGCTGGTCTCGAACCCACGGGCTCAAGCAATCCACTCGCCTCTGACTCCCAAAGTGCTGGGATGACAGGCTGAGCCACCGAGCTCGGCCTCACATGGGATTTTAAGCAGATAATTGCAGCATCTGAGCTCACTGTAATAGTAACAGGAGGTGACCACAAAATTCTTACACTAGTACAGTTTGGACTATAGTTACTTTTATGCAGTTATGATTTAATGTTGCTTCTCTACATTTCTCTCGACTACAAATAGCACCCTGTACAGTCGGTGTCTGTGCACAAATTTTGATAAATTTAAGCTTTTGTCATAGATTTTTGTTTATTTGATGGTAGCAGATGATAAAATAGACTGGTACCTACATATATGTTGGGCATTCATGACATACCTAATTTTTTCTAAATTGTTTCAAATCTCCAAAAATATGTTCTAATATATTTATTGAAAAAAATCTACAAATAAGTGGACCTGGGCAGTTCAAACCCATGTTGTTCAAGTGTCAACTGTAAGTCATAGAGCTGTCTCTGTAATTCAGACCCCTAGGGAACTGCTAATATCTAACATAGACCCAGGTGGGCCTATTTTAGAGACTCATTAAGTTTCTGTTGAGTTAATGAAAGAAAGGTGAATCAACTAACACATATAGTCCAGCAGACTTGTTTTGCAGAGGGCAGAGAGAAGGCTCAGAGATGTCTGCCCAAAGTCCCACAACTAGAGAGTGACCAAATCATACTAGAACATGTGTTACCTGCTTACCAAACTGGAATTGTTTCCTCCATTCTATATATACCTTGGCCTTGAATTCTTTTTTTTTTTTTGGTGTTGGAGTCTCACTCTGTCACCCAGGCTGTAGTGCAGAGTCACGCTCACAGCCACCGCAGCTTCGACCTGCTGGGCTCTGGCAATCCTTCCGCTTCAGCCTTCCAAGTAGCCAGAACTACAGGCATGTGTTACCATGCCCCGCTCATCAAAAAAAAAAAAAAACTTATTGTAGAGATTAGGTCTTGCCAAGTTACCTGGGCTGGTCTAGAACCCGTGGGCTCAGGCAATCCACCCGCCTTGGCCTCCTAAAGTGCTGGGATTAT
>CAUYQG010239557.1:0-26139 GCA_963574415.1 Tarsius wallacei | reverse complement strand
ACTTCATTTCTATAAAATGTCAAAAAATTAGCCAGGTGTGGTGGCACACACTTGTAGTCCCAACTGCTTGGGAAGCTTAGGTGGGAGGATCACCTGAGCCCAGGAGGTGGAGGCTACAGTGAGCTATAAAAAATTAGTGGGGCCTGGAGGTGCGTGCCTGTAGTTCCACCAACTTGGAAGGCTGAGGTGGAAGGATCACCAGAGCCAAGCGGGTCGAGGCTGCGGTGGCCGGGAGCGTGCCACTGCCCTCCAGCCTCAGTGACAGAGTGAGATTCAAACTAAAAAATAAATAAATAAATAAATACATAATAAAACAATAAAAAGGGCTTCTGTATTCAAAGAAGTCTGCAATGTTGGTAGACTACTCTCTTGTTCTCGATTATCCGCTTCCTCCTTCTTCATAAGAGAGTCACGTGTCCCTGCCGATGGTCTGGGAAAGCCTAGTGCCTTCTGGGGGAGAAACAGAGCTCCCTTGCACCACCACCTTTGGGGTCAGCTTGTGACGTTCTGATGAACCCAAGCAGATGCTCTGAGATGCCTTGGAAGTCTCCACCACCCCTCTTGCTCTTATATCTGGAATGTTGTATATCAGGGTTATTTTTTCAGCCTGAGTCTTAGAATGTGAAGACATGTGGATCAGAGCAGTGATGGCCTGCAGCTGGTGACATGTGTTATGAGTAAGAAACAGACCTTGGTGGTGTTGTACGCTGCTGAAATTGAGGGATCATTCGTCATGGCAGCAAAGTCGACTCATATTTTAAAAAATGCTGCCCAGTGTGTCACCTTATCAAACAAAGAAACTGAGCATATTTTAGGTTCTGAGGGATCTGAGAGAAAAATTTTTTGGGAAACATAGTGGATTAAGCACTCTTGCATCTGCTCTTTCACGGACTACTGTTAAAGTGTCAGTTAAAAGGATTTTAAACAAAGAAGCCACAGGACAAAGAAAACAAGAAAGAAGGAAGGTGCAATGGGAAATGGAATAAAAAATTTGGAAGCTAGAAAGCAGACGAGTATGTGATATGTAAAATTTCTAAACCAAAGAAAGTGGAAATCTAAGCTATCAGTGAGGAAAGACCAGAAACAAGTCAACTCAAACCCTCGATCCCCCTAAAGACTCAAAACTGGAGACACCGGCTATCTCTGAAGCCAAGAGGATAGTTAAATCTGGAAAAAGGAAGTGGACTTAAGAGCTTAATGTAAGTAATAATTAGAGTCCGTGCTCCCCTCCTTTGTCCCATAGAGCAGAATGATTGTCTTTTCCACACTAGGGCAGAAGATGGGTGTTTTAGTCTCTGGGGAAATTGAACCTGAAGGATCTGATACTGACAACATCTGCCCAGGGAGAAGGTGACACTGAAAACAAAGGAACTAAGTGAAAGTTGGCCCTGATAAGTGAGGTCCCCCTCAACACCCTCTTTTACATGTGGCTGCCAGAAAAGTGACAGCTAGGTTCAGTTGCCCAAGGAGGAGATGGGAGGATTCATTTCTGGAAACTGACCAGACCATGAGAAAGACCTAGAGACAGAGCCTAAGATACCTCAAGGAAATGGCCATCGTATCACTAGAGTGAAGCCCAAGTCCTCTGCCCACCAGTAAAACCGCGTTCATGAAATGAAACTATCCATCAGAAATCAGAATGACATCTTCACGGTCACAGCAGGAGCGAGAGAACAAGAAAGCAATGCCTTCTAAATTCCGAGGGAAGATATCTGTAGCCCTAAAGCTATCGAAATAAAGAAAAAAGAAAAAATTCTGAGGAAAGATAATTTTCAGTTTGGAATTTTATGCCATAAAAACTGTTCGATAAATGCAAGGTTGGAATGAAGACATTTAATGTTTCGAAAACATTTTCTCCTAGGCTTTATTTTAGGAGGCCCTTGGAATGTCAGCTCCGGCAAAATAAATGGAGAAACCAAGAAAGAGAGAGGCACAAGCTCCAGGAAGCAGGGATGCTAACACACTAAGGAAGCAAAGAAGATTCTGGGGGTACAGCTGCAAAAAGAAAACTGCATGGATAGAATAGTGAATGTGTTGGAACTCATTCAGAGGAGAGTTTTAGTGATGTCAAAGGGTTTAGTGATAAATTACTGGTCAACATGGAAAACTGGCCAGGTGTGGTGGCTCACATCTATAATCCCAGCACTTTTGGAGGCCAAAGTAGGAGGACTGTTGAGCTGAGGAGTTCAGCAACACTGCAAGACCTCGTCTATACAAAAAATTAAAAAAAACTAACCAGGTGTGGTGGTACGTGCCTGTAGTCCTAGATATTTAGGAGGTTGAAGTAGGAGAATCGCTTGATTTCAGGAGTTTGATGCTGTGGGGAGCCGTAATTGTGCCACCACACTCCAGCCTGGGTGACAAGAGTTAGACTCTGACTCAAAAAGCCCCCACCACCAAACCAACCAACCAAAACAAAACAAAACAAAAACAAAGACATCGACAACTAAGCAAAAAAAAAAAAGTCATTTATAATTTTAAGTAATACAAAAAGTTACAAGAGAAAGTAATCCTTGTGGCTCCACTGTGAATAATATTTATACAGTTACCATAAGATAAATGAAATGTATTGATTTAAACCCAAACTGTGATATAAGTATATTGAGGGAGAGATGAGGGTTGTAAGTGGCGAGTGAGATACACTGCAAGTGCATAGGATATCTGTCCTAACCTGCTAATCTGTCTGTGTTGCTGTAAAGGAGCACCTGAGCTGAGTAATTTGTAAATGGAAGAGGTTTGTTTGACTCGCAGCTCTGCAGGCTGTAAAGAAACATGGCACTAGGGCACCTGCCTCTGGTGAGGCCTCAGGAAGCTTCCACTCATGGCAGAGGGGAAGGGGAGCTGTGTGTGCAAAGATTGTAAGACAAGAGCAGGAGCAAAAGAGAGAGGGAAGGGGGTGCCAGGCTGCTTTTAACAACCAGCTCTTGCAAACACAAATGGGGTGAGAACTGACTCCTTGCCACAAGGACTACACCAAGTCAGTCTTGAGGGATGAATGACTCATGACCCCAAAACCTCCCATTAGGCCCCACCTTCGACACCCGGGATCGAATTGCAACACGAGGTTTGGGGAGACACAACCCAACGGCAGCAATGTCTTATTTCATGGATGGCAATAGGGGATGTCTAAAACTAAAAGATCAAGAAAGAGGAGGTGTGTCCTGTCGATTGTGTATGATAAACAGTGGAAGAAACAGCAAGTTTAAAGTGTGGTGTGTTAGTCGGAAACACAAAAACAAGACCATAGCTCAACGATGTGGAGTTCCAGAATTCAGAGAACAGAAAGAAGTTCCTAAATGCTTTCAAAGAAGTTAAAAAATACTAGACATCATGACTAGACACAGTGGATTCGGGTGAGGGGAAGAATGAGATGAGGTACCACTATTCTTAGTTAAGTCTATAGTACCTGATTTTAAACGTTGTGTTCTTTTGTTGCTTGATAACAAATAAAACTTTAACTTAAAAGTGAAAAAAAAAAATACTGTTAACTCAATATGCCCACTTATTCCATCACAGATCATTTTTTTCATGACTCTTAAGAAACACATGATTATGAATTTCATTTTGAGAAAAATTGCTCTGAGGGGGGAAACAAAACTTTGCAAAAGTTTAAGTGTATAACTGCGCCCTTGAACTATTTACCTATGTGCCAATAGTGCCAAATCAAGAAGCAAGTCTTCACAAAGAGTTCAAGGGCACCATCCATGAAAAATTACATGGCGCTTCCTTTTTCCTCTGCTTTCGGTCAGGCCCATAACTCTCTGTGAATTTCACTAGGAGGAGTGGGAAAGTCTTTGTAAAACTTGACCTTGGCCAGGTGTGGCAGCTCAAGCCTGTAATCCCAGTACTTTGGGAAGCTGAGGCGGGAGGATTGCTGGAGCCCGTGGGTTCAAGACCAGCCTGGGCAACATGGTGAGACCTCGGCTCTACAATAAAACAAAAAAATGAGCCGGGCACGGTAGCACGCGCCTATAGTTCTGGCTACTTGGAAGGCTGAAGCAGAAGGATCGCCAGAGCCCAGCAGGTTGAGGCTGGGGTGGCTGTGAGTGTGCCACTTGCACTCCAGCTTGGGTGACAGAGTGAGACTCTGACTCAGAAACAAAACAAAACAAACAAACAAAAAAACAAAAGCCCTTAATCTTGCCTTAGCATATCAACAGCTGGTCTTTGATGCTGATATTCCAGATACCCAAACCATCATTCTTCATCAAGGAAATGTCCAAGTTATATTCCTTCACTCTGGAATGTCTGTCGCCTTTGGAGTTGTCCATTGCTTTGTGGAGACTCTGGTTTCTAGAATTTCTGATGACACGCCACATTTCAGTGGGCATTATGGGGTTGCTGGAGGGTCAAATAAGCCTGATATCCTAAGTCTGTCTGACTAGGGCTACTCCTTCTTTGCCTGACTTATAATACGTTACCGAGAATAGCCAGATAGACTTTCTGGAAGCTCTGTCACACTGCTGCCTCATGTTGAACTGTCTGTCACTTGGATCTAAAGCGCGTGTAAACCCTTTTCGCACATACCGCTATTAAGCCTCACCTCCTCAATTCTACATTTGTGTTCATGTTTCTGACTGCGTTTGTCCTAAATAAAGTATAGCTTGAGGGGTTCTTCTGACCACTGTTCCATCATTCGACACATACTTTACCTCTCACAGCTTTATCTCTCTCACCTATTCTAAAAGCTCCCCTTTATATATTTATTTAAGTCATTACTTGAAAGGGCAAATCCACTGGTCACATTTAGCCACCACTTATTGAGCAGTTATGCATGCACTCAATTGTAATGTCATTCAGTCCAAATTTCTCCACATCTCCAATGGAGATACTGTCAGATGGCTTGAATTCCAGAATTAGTACGCCTATCACTTTTTTGTCCCACTGATCTTTTTCTACAAAAATAAAATGTAGATAATTTCACATGACATTTTGAATGAACACATTCTGGCTTGATAATCGCCATTTCTTCTTCTGAAGATTGCCTCGCAAGCCATTCTTTCTAAGACATTGATTTTAGAATTTTCTCCAAGAGTGCTGTCAAGAGCAAAATAGTCTGCTTTCTTCTTTTGAGATATCAAAACTGTATGTGGTCCTGTGCTTTTAGTACTTCTTCTCTTCTCTATATTTCTTCAAAGATCATTGACAATGTTTCATGTATCTTTCAAAAAGTAATCTCAGTATTCTGAGACATAATTTGCCCAGATCACAGTATTTTCCCCCTCCTCTTACGCTTCAATTTCTACTCTTCATTTCCTTTTAATGACTATTCTCATAGAGCCCTCATATCAAATAAAAATAAGATTTGAAGAGCATTATCAACTGCAAATGTACAGGGGATGGCAAGAATAGTAAACTCAATGATAGTAGAAAGTGATCTTTAATCCCAAATAGATCAGTAATTACATGGCATTGACTGAAAACTCCTACTCAATGACAAAGATAACCATGCAGATTAGAAAACAAAGCCCAATTATTTCCTGCTTACAATCTAACATTTAAAATAAAAGGGTGCAGAAAGGTTGATGGTAAAAGTATGAAAAAAAAATACTAACTAAAAAAAAAGCAAGTATATTAATATCAGACAAAGTAATCTTTGTGAGGAGGTCATTCCTAGAGAAAAAGAAAGAACAATTCTATATCTGTATTCATCCAATATATAACCTCAAAATGCATAAAGCACGAATTAAGCAAATTAAGGAATAAGTAGATAAATCTAATGTTACAATGAAAAAATTTAATACAACTGTCTCAGTAACTAATAAACAAGGAGTTATTGACAAAATTATGATATGGCTATAGAAGATGTGAACAAAATTGACAAACTTGGCCAAATGAACATGTGTAAGACAGTGTACCCAAAATTTCAAAACAAACATTATTTTTAGTCACATGTACAACGTTTACAAAAAATATAGCAGGCCTTAAAGTTAATCATGCCAAATTTAAGAGAGTTTAATAATATGGGGTGTGTTTTATTTTCCCCAACAACAGAGCAATTAAGATAGCAACCGATATCATAAAACTAATTGGGATATTTCCATATGTCTGAAAATTGGGATATATACCCCTAAATAGGCATAGATCAAGGAAGAATGGAAATTAGAAAATATTTCAACAGAATTATGATGAAAATATTTATCAACTCTTCTGGGATATAATTATTGCTATGCTTAGAAGGAAATTATAACTTTAAATGCATATGCTAGATAAAAAGAAAGTCTGAAAATCGATAACCTAGTCATATAAACAAAGAAGTTAGTAGGAGAAAAGTTGAGTTTAAAGGAATTTAAATTTAATTTGAAGGACAGAAATTAGAGACAGAATAAAGAGAATCCACATAGTTTGTCACCTGATATAACTGATAAAAGCTATAAACCCAGGTGGGATTTTTCAAGAAAAAAAACGGAAAAAGGCACAAATAACCAGTATCAGGAATGAAAGAAAGATATCTTTTCAGACTTTTTTAAAATTAAAAAGTTATAGCATGTTATTATAAACAACTGTATCCCCAAAGTTTGAAAATTTACATGAAAAATGTAAAGTTCCCCGGAAAACACAGCTTATCAAAGTGAACACAAGAAAGTAATAGAAACTCTGAAATCTGTATAAATATGTACCTAATAAAAAATTTTAATCCAAAATTAAGAATTTCCCACAAAGAAAACTCTAGTCACATTTGCCTTCATGTATGAATTTTTCTAGACATTTGAAGAAAAAAATATCACCAATTTTAGAGTTCTTCAGAAAGAAGAAAAAGAGTGAATACGTCCCAATTTGTTTTCTGAGGCCAGTATAATTTTGATTTGAAAACTTGAAAAGAACAATAAAGAATGAAATCTTCTGGGTTAACCATGTTAACATAGATGAAAAATTCTAAATACAATATTAACAAAATGAATCCAGCCATATATGAGAGGAGCTCATATCCAGAATACACAAAAGCTTTTCCAGATCTGTGAGAGATGGACAACCTAATAGAAAAACAGACAAAATAATTCCACAGACATTTCACAAAAGTAATATCTAAATGGCTAAAGGATGAGTGAAGAGATGTGCAACCCCATTAGCCATCATGGAACTAAAAATTAAGGGTATAAGAAGATATTACCACATGGACACCAAAGGGGCTATACGGAAATTCAAAGATCAACTGCAAGCAGCAGCTGTTGAGCCACAGGGGCCCTTCGCTCTGCTGATGAAAGTGTAAATTGTGACCGACCCTTCGGAAACCTCTATAGGATTAACTACCGAGTTTAAATTATACAAGTCCTACGGCCCCACATTTCTATCCCACGGAAACACACGCAGATGTGTCCCCAAAGGCACACACAGGCATGTTTATAGTGGCGGGATTTCCAAGAAACAAAAATGAAAGGCAAGCCACATACCTGTCAAAAGCAGAATGGACACACAGTAGTTTTGCTGTGACCAGAGTGCGAGGAGGAAGTCATCAACATGCGGAGGGTCAGATGATAAGTCCTTTAATTAGCCGGCGACCGAGAGGCGGATCATGCCTCCAAAAACTCTTGGCCCTGAATGAGGCAGGGAGAGGGTTTATAAAGGCAAAAACCGCAAGTGGGTCACATGGCATGGCATACAAACATAAGGAACATCAGGCTACATAGCATGGGGCACAAACAGAAGGGACATTAAAACTGAGAGGACAGCAAAATGTGCAAACGTATACAGATACATGTGGAACTTGTGGACAGAGAGTTTCCAGTGTTTAGGGGAAACAAGGGTGTAGGTCCCTAGTCATGGAAAGGTTATATAGGGGGTCATCTTTAGGTTGAAACAGCTCAAATGGAGGACCTGCTGCAAAAGGGAAGTTACTTATGTCACACAAGCTATTTTGTGTTTTACAGGTACTCCAGTTTATTCAAACGGTGGAATACTATAGGGTAGAACAGACCAAGTGAGTGCTCCATAGAAGACGTTTCATATAACTGAGTGAATGGAGTCAGAGTCAGAGAGTGTGACACACACACACACACACACACACACACACACACACACACACATATTACAGGACTCCATTGACTTAAAGTTTAAAATTAGGCAAATCTATGGTGCCAGAAGTCCAGAGAGTAATTGCCCTTGGGAAGGGGGGACTGGTGTTTGGGAAAGGGGACAGGGAGGGGGCATCTGGGACGCTGGTAATGTTGAATTTCTTGACCTGTGTAGTAGTTGCACAGTTGCGTCTACTTGTCATAATTCATGAACTGTGTACCTATGACTTGTATGAGCCAACACACCGAGTCTGACATCTATATTTAACATTTCAAAGTAAGAAGGTGCTAAAACACTTTCTGAAGAAATTACATGTTATTATATACATTATTTTTCAAAAGCAATTGTTTTTATGGTGAAATCATGTTTTCAGCCAGGCGCGGTGGCTCAGCCTGTCATCCCAGCACTTTGGGAGGCTGAGGCGAGTGGATTGGCTGAGCCCGCGGGTTCAAGACCAACCCGGGCAACTTGGCGAGACCTTGTCTCTACAACAAATCAAAAATTAGCCATGTGTGGTAGTCTACACCTGTAGTTCCAACTACTTGGAAGGCTGAGGTGGAAGAATAGCCAGAGCCCAACAAGTCGACGCTGGGGTGGCCGTGAGTGTGCCATGGCACTCCAGCCTGGGCAACGGAGTAAGACTCTAACTCAAAAAAAAAAAAGAAAAGAAAAGAAATCATGTCTTCATTTCTGAGGTCAATTGTCACAGTATCTTGGTCATTCAGCATACTTCTATCCATAGGAAGCATTTAGCATATTCATATCTATATTAAATCATTGATTAGGATCTATCTGTTCACCTAATTCTGATATTGAAAAAACAAATAAACAAGCCAGAAGATCGAGGGTTGTCAATGCAAATAGGACTCAGAGTCCAGGAAATATACAAATGAGTCAAGAGGGCCTGGTGTAGGACAAGAGTCTAGGCTTCTATGGCAAGCATCTTAATAACTGCTTAAAATATTGTGGAGTCAATGAGACACCCCAAAAAGACATACCCTTGAGCCAAACAGAGGAGCAGGCAAATTCTTCTGATCCTTTCAAAGAATATAGCATCTGCCAGACTATTCTGTATAATCCACTCCAATTCTGTGTTCTCTGTTTGTAACACACATCATCATATATTGATATTTCTAAAAACGTATCTTTTTTGGAGTCAGGGTCTCACTGTATAGCCCAGGCTAGAGAGAAGTGGCACAATCACAGTTCACTGCACAATCCTGGCCTGAGATGATCCTTCTGCCTCAATTTCCCTAGTAACTGGGACTACAGAAACTTGCCACCCTGCCTGGCAATTTTTTTTTTTTTTTGGTGGTGGTAACAGGGTCTCGCCATGTTGCTTACGCTGGTCTCGAACACCTGGGCTCAAGTGACACTCTTGCCTTGGCCTTCCAAAGTGTTGGGATTACAGGCATAAGCCACCTCACCTGGCCTGAAAATATATCTTTGTTCACTCAGAAACTTACCAGAAACTGTATCCATTCTGTTACCATCTTCCCCCCCAAAAACGACAAAGAAACAGGGCAGTGCAGACTAATAAAAAATGCCCAAACCAGACTTTGTGAGGAGTTAAGTCAGTAAATGACCATCAAGTTTGTCATTGCTCAAAATGTCCCTTAGGGTTCTGCAACTCATACTGGTCCTACTGAGTGCAGGCAAGTCAATGAGAAGATGTCTCCAGATGTCCCTCCGTTACGTCTATCCGATTTAATTTAGGAGTTACAAGGCAACAGGAGAGTTTTCTGGATGTTACTCCAACTGCTCACATTGCTTGCTCGTTTCTGTCAGAGCAGTTAGTCTTTTCTGGACTGTATTTTGCTGGTGATCACACGGCTGCCTCATAACAGACCCGGGTGTAAACTGCCTTTCACAGCATCACCAAGTTGGTCAATTGTGAAGGTATCCCGGTAGAGTCATCTGCAATTGGCATTTTTATTTTTTAAATCTCATGTAACTGCTGAAGTTGAGTTACTAGGTATTAGTGTGAGCTAAGGGCAGGTTCTTGCTCGAAAAAAGTTATTTGGACAAAGGTATACAGTACAAGGTTGCTGTCATCCAATAACGCTATTTCATTCTGGGGAGATTTATTAATTTAGTGGAGTGCTATCCCAGAAAAGCTTTGAAGCTATTTTAAAAAATTTGCCTCTCTGAATAATTATTTATTGTTTCCTATCTTTTATGTCATTTTCTTTTTTCATTTTAAAACTTTTTTCTAACAAAACAAAACAGTGCTGCAAAAGTGGCCCTAAGTTGACCCCAGAAATGTATTAGTGTTGGATATAGTTTTAAAATCTTTCTAAAGGTTATTTCTTGGCCTTCTTCCAAATGTCAGATGAGGCCACATTTTCTCCTTGGTGGTTTGCAAGGACCATATTCTAAAGGGGGAGAAGAGAAGAAGAAGGCATAGGCAGAAAAATAAATCTTCTAGTGTCTAGGTTTTTTTTTTCCTGCCAATCTGACTCTGTTCTCGAGCAGGCTGCTGGCCAGCTTCCAGAGCCGCTAGGTCATTGTTTTGCCCTCGGTTTGACCTTGTCTCAAGCTGTCATCCAGACTTGCTTTCATCGTGCATTCTGGGTTTGAGCAACACGCTCCTTAGGACACTGCTGTCTATGTTGGAAGCATGGAATCAATGTCAGTGTGGCAGACACGGTGGGTGCCCCAGGGAACCCGTTTACAGACTGTGGTGGGTGCTGCTGCTGATCTGAAGGCTTGCCCTGTGTGTTGAAGCTTTCTTGTTAGGAGGCGCCTGGGTGGGATGCCCTCCCTAGTATCACCCCTGGGTGGCCCGGAGCCAAAGACTGCCTGGGGTTGGGGGACAGATAAAGACCCACTCTCAAGGGCCGGACTCGATGGCTCAAGCCTGTCATCCCAGCACTTTGGGAGGCCGAGGTGAGGGGATTGCCTGAGCCCACGAGTTCGAGAACAGCCTGGACAACTTGGCGAGACCTCATCTCTACAATAAATCAAAAAATTAGCTGGGCGGGTGCGTGGTAGCACTCGCCTGTCCTTCCGGCTACTTAGAAGGTTGAGCGGAAGGATTGCCTGAGTCCAGCGGCTCGATGCTGGGGTGGCTGTGAGCGTGCCACTGTGCTCCAGCCTGAGTGATAGAGTGAGACTCCAACTCAAAAAAAGAAAAAAAAAAGACCTACTTTCACCTCTGGTGAGACTCTGAGATGCAACTTAAGAGTTGCACTTCTCCCCTGTTAGACCGAGAAAAGCATTCATTTTATCTGCAGACACTGCCCTCCCCCTTCCCTGTTCTGCTTCTCTCCCCTCTGGTAGTTTTCTCCCAAGGACACTGTCATGTCAGCCTGCAACTGTTTTTTAATCAGCACTGGAAGAAGACAGGAGATTCCTGTGTCAGAGACAGAGAACAATTTCCTACACGTGGCAAGAGGCATAGCCAGAGCATCATCGTTTCGGCACTGGTTGCCCAAGGCCTTCATTTCAAAGACGGCCAGGTGACACTGTGCATTGCTCAGTGAGAAACACACTGAGCTCAGCGATCCTGAATCAAACACTCTTTAAACATGGAGACTCGTAGAGAATTGCCACTAAACGACCCTCTCATGTCTACATCCTCTTGGCTTCCGGAACAATTTCCCGTGATTATGCCAGAGTTCTAACAATTCACCCGATTTCTGTTTTTAGTGATTGTGATTGTTCCTCTTTTCATACTCGGTGCAGGTGTGCATCTTTGTAGCTGTTGCCTAAAGAGTGTTGGAAACTTCTGCCGCCTGTTTTTATACTAGCTAGGGCCATGAGCTGGACCTGAGGCCGACCACTGGATTGCTAAGGAAGCTCCTGCACCTAGAAAGAGTTAGAAACAGCCAAGGTGCCATCTGGCAGCTGCCTGTGAACCTACTTCCCAAGAACTGATCTGCAACCCACTTCCCAATCATTTTCATTAACAGATAGTAAAATTAAAAACCACGTATTTCTTGGTTGATCATACAACCTGGTCAAGATGTTCACTGCAGACTCCCATGAACTTCCTTCAGATTCTCTTAATTGGCCCAAGATATCCTCTTTCTTCCCTTTTTAGAAAAGCAGCACCCCATCCTGATTGTAAAACCAGTCCGAATTGTGAAATGTCCGAGATTATTTTCTTCTTTTTTTGTCTTTGATTAGAACTATATTTAAAGCTATGTTTTCCTTTTAACAAAGATAAATCATTAGCAATAAATTTGTTCGGTCTTCATTTTAAAGAGCATTAAAAAGCACTAATTTGGGCCAAACACCAATGTCCTTCTACCTCCCTTAGCAAGTCATTGCAAAAAGAAATCAGTTTTGGTTAAAAAGAATTTGATTATAAAAAGATCTAAGCCGGGCTCGGTGGCTCAGCCTGTAATCCCGTGCCTTGGGAGGCTAAGGTGAGTGGATTGCCTGAGCCCGCGGGTTCGAGACCCGCCTGGGCAACTTGGCAAGACCTCATCTCTACAATAATCAAAAATTAGCCGGGCGTGGTAGTGCGCACCTGTAGTTCCAGCTACTTGGAAGGCTGAGGCGGCAGGATCGCCGGAGCCCAGCAGGTCAAGGCTGCGGTGGCCGGGAGCGGCAACTGCACTCCAGTCTGGGCAACAGAGTGAGACTCCAACTCAAAAAAAAACACAAAAAACCCCCTAAAGTTTATAGTTCTCATTGAATTCCAATTAAAGAGCACTTTGCACCTATTTCTTTTATAGCATTAATCATATTGTATTATAAATATTATTATTTGTTTCTTCAGGAGACTGAGCAACTTTAGGGCAGAAAATCATGTCATAGTCCTCTTAATAATACCTAGTGTTTGGCTGATTCTTTGTAGAGGTTAGTGCCCAGTACTTCTGGTCCAAGATTATTTTCTACTTGCAAGCTAACAAGTTAACCAGTCACAGTTCCATGGATGGCAGAAGAAGAAAGGAGACTCCTTTGTCAAAGACAAAGAACAGTTCATCACACTTGGCAATAGCAGTAGGCAGAGTTATCATTTGGCATTGTTTCCCCAAGCCCCCTTTTCCTCAGGGTGATGCAATGAGGTCTAGGTAACACTTGGATGCCGGATAGGCTGCATTACAGGAGAGAACCCTTGAGTGTAGGAACCTCAATCTTTTATACTGGGCAGTGAACAAATTTCCCAACCTTTGTCCTGGAAGGAAATGTCATCTCACTGGACGATAAACAAACCTGCCTTTTGTTATGGGTGGAGAAAGTATCTCTATCAGCCATGGCTCTGCTTCATAAATAACCTTGAAGAGATATTCAGAACAAATGCAGTCAATGCCTCTGTTTATAAAATATACAGAAATATGAGAGACCCACGAAAAACTATCTCCTCATAAGCATTGCTTTAGTAAATAAATTCCATATGAATCTTTGTCTCTAGCTTGGCTTTTTAAAAAAATTAAGACAGTAAAAATAAAAATGAAGAGCTGGAGGTCAAGTTTGAAAACCACAATAATAATGATTATTACTGAATATTAAATGACTTTTACCTTATTATTTGAAGTTGAATAATAGTGAGAAGGCATTTTTTTTGTGGTCACATGTGCTTGGCCCTCTTTCCTGGTGCTGTAGTTGATAAGTTCTCACTGCTGAGAGAAAATGGGTACTTGCCAAGAGAACAATGTCAATAGAAACATTTCCAGATGGGAATAGGCAGATTAAATGTTTAATTCTACTAGCTTTGCAAACTACATCATTAGCACAAACCACCTTAAAAGTCTCCCTAGATGTTTCTTTCTAGTCCAGTTCATTGGGCTTTTTTCTTCCCTCCCTCTCTCCCTCCTTTTTCTTTCCTTCCTTCCTTCCTCCTGTCCGACCTTAATCTCCAAGGTTCACAGATTCTATTTCATGGTTGAGACATTATTACTTTCCTCTTAACAGTCTGTTGGAAAATGGAGAGTTTTGAGTTCAGTGGTGTTTAAAAGGAAATGAAGTACACATCAGTCTTCATAGATATACACGAAGGCCACAGAGATATGTATGTGTTTGCATATTTGATACAAGTGTATACTATACGTTCACATTTAAAAGTGAGTTCTAGGCACAGTGGCTCATGCCTGTATTGCCAGCACTTTGGGAGGCCAAGGCAGGAGGATTGCTTGAACCCAGGAACACCAGACCAGCCTGGGCAACATAGGAAGAACTTGTCTCTACAAAAAATTAACCAGGCATAGTGGTGTGCACCTGTAGTCCCAGCTACTGGGAAGACAGAAGTGGAGGGATAGCCTGAGCCCAGGAAATCCAGGCTGTGTTGAGCTGTGATCGTGCCGTTGCACTCCAGCCTGGGCGACAGAGTGAGCCCCCAACACACACATGTGCAATGAATAAATAAAAATAAAAGTGAGTTCTGTGCTCCATCTGGATTTTTATGCATATTTCCACTGTTGCATGTGAGCAATTACTGACTATCTTAGAAATTTAGAAATTTAAATGAACACCATCTGCCACAAGGCTCTATGAATCAGCACGATGGTCATCACTGCCCCCTTGGCACTCTATAAACGAACGTGCAACTTGCTCAGTATGGAAGATCATAATTGGTCATTATTAACCTTTTTTCATAGAAAAATAAGGCCGAATGCTTCTTCGGTGCTCGGCCCCCTCTTCAGTCTTGAGGAGATAGAGCTACCCTTTCCCTCGAATTCACCTTCTAAATAAACTTTCTTCTAACCTTAAAAAAAGAAAGAAAGAAAAATAAGTACATGACCCAACTCAGTAACTAAGTGGCCTAAAAACAACCTGTTTTCAAGACTTCAATATAGCAAAAAAAGAAAGAATAAAAATATTTGAAGACATGCTGTATGCCAGCAGCCTTTCGTCTTCTCGTCTCAGAAAGGTTAAGTACTTTGGAAAAGGCTCAACACCCAGGAAGCGACAGGTCAGGGGCGTAGACTCAGATCTGATCCACTTTTTTCTTTTTGACCAACCACATCGACTTAAGCTAAGAATAATTTCTCCACTCAAACAGACCAAATCTGACTTCTATCTCCACCCAAGAGATTTTCAGCCCTGAGCCAGGACACTTAAAAAAAAATGCCTTAGCCTCACTCCAGACCAAGTGAATTCCCTTTCTGGAGAAGCGAGACAGATTGCTACCATGAGGAGCTCTCTACAGGTGATTCTGATGTGCATTCAAGTTGGAGAACCTTCAGTCTTGCTCAGCTCATCTGCTGTTCAGGGCCCTATGGTCGTTTCACTGCACTTCACACTCAAAATATACAATCTCACCATCAGGCACGCCATCTCCTAAACCTTCTTCTCTTTTCCAGTTTCCCCAAGGGGAATCATCATTCTTCCAGGCTTCACCGAGCCTTCAAATGTTGGGGTTTTCTTTTTTCCTCCAGAGCTTTCAGAAAGAAGTCTTTAAGCAAGGCAGGGTGGCATGTACCTGTAATCCCAATCACTCGGGAGGCTGAGGTGAGAGGACCTCGAATAGCCTGGGCAATAGTGAGACTTTTTCTCTCAAAAACAAAACAAAATGAAAAATACAAGAGGAATCCTTTAATTAGTTGCATAGTTGCTGCTAAAAGGAAGCTAATTCTTTTCTTAGCAGCTCTGGTTTGTTTTGCCAGTGATTCCTGCTTCTGCTGTCCTGCCAGGGAGAACTTATCTCGTCCTCTCCCAGGATGAAAGCAGCATCAGAGATATGGCATCGATTATATGCATGTTACGATTCCATGACTAGCATCAACTCACTCTGGCGAGTATTTTTCTCTTCGTGACTTTCTAATGGCTCTCCAGAAAAATCTCTTCAAAACAGTGCCTTGATGTTAATACAATCCTGAGTTAAGTAGACTCAAGGAATACTTTATATGCCTGAATATAAAGTAATCCTGATATAAAGTGATTTTCTCAAGGATAATTTTTTGACCAACTTGAATATATACATTTTACAATACTTGATATGTTAGTTACGCACATGTCAATTATACATGAAACAGTGTTTAATTAATATTTGCAGTCATGTGTGGCATCATGGCAGAGACACAACCTTAGAAATGTATGGTTAGGGGATTTTGTGGTTGTGTGAACATCATAAAGTATACTCAGACAAAGCTAGGTGGAGTGGCCGGGTATACACCTAAACCATGTGGTGTAGCCAATGGCTTGTAGGCTACAAACTGCCCCACATGTTACTTTAGGCAACTGTAACACATTGGTGAGTATTTGTGTATCTAAATATATCTAAACATAGAAAGGGCACAATAAAAATATGGTTTAATAATCTTATGGGACCATCATAGTATATGTAGTTTGTCATAGACCAGAATCTCATTATGCCATTCATGTCTGCATTACATGCACAAGAAAATTGCATAAGATGTATTAGTGTTAAGTTAGAAAAATGCTACTTTTTCATTCTTATATTTCCTTAAAAAATGTATTCAAACCCTTGACATATACTTTTTATGTCAATCTGTGTCATTAGTAGAGGCATTTTAGTATCATCAAACATATTTTCTAGAGATCATTTTTACTGTCATGCAATTTTGGTGACACAGAATCTGCATATAATACTACTACTGAAAATTGTATCCCAAGCTGTATGTACCCAATTATTCAACAAGTATTGCTGAACATGCACTGTAGATTGGTAACAGAGCTAAATTCTCTTCTTCTGCTGAAGACAAGTGCAAACTTTTGAAGCCTAAGTTCTGATGGAGTTATAGTCTACTGAGGAAAAATAGACAAAAATATTTACCAGATATGATCTATGAAGAGCCATGCAGTCAAGTAAAGGAGCTGAGGATGGAGACTGGAGGTAGGGAGTAGAATGCATCCTTAGGGCGTAAAGAAAGGCCTCTGAGAGGGTTGTGTTAACTATATCTTTTCTGCATTCTGATGCTTTGACCTCTGGAGCCTTGCTGACACTGGAGAGAATAGCTCTCAGAGTCAGCCCAGTCCTAGCGATGGTAAACAACTCTCCCATGGGTGTCCTTTTCAAATGTAGACCAGCCAATCCAGAACCCAGGCCCCAACCACATCTTTTATCAGGTTCCCACATCACAGGCCACTATCTACCTTCCCTAATTACTTCAGGGCCAGGCACCAAATGACGGGGGACACCACTGAAATTATTCAAACTCGCCTATTCTAAATCTGCTTACTTTCCTATGGAAACGATAATCGAGACTCTTGCCCATAGTTGTTCCCACATTCTGCCTCCTGGTTGGCCCTGGTGTTTCCCTGTGTGGCCCACCATGGTGTGCCATGCCTCTGCTCTTGGCAACTGTAACAAACTATATTTTCAGTGGAGGTTGTCTTGTAATCTGTTGGCCTTATCATATCTTAACATTTCTATGAATACATTCTATCTATCTACCTATCTATCTATCTATCTATCTATCCTTAGAGATGGGCTCTTGCTCTGTCATCCAAACTGAAGTGTAGTGGTGTGATCATGGCTCATTGTAACCTTGATTTGCTAGGCTCAAACAATCGATCCTCTTGCCTCAGCCTCTTGAGTAGCTGGGACTACTGTTATGTGCCACCACTCCTGACAAATACACTATTAAAACAGAAGGGGTGATATCTGTGGAGATACTTGGAGGAAGTAAGGAGGGAGGATAACTGAGGGAAGAATATTCCATGCAGAGAATGGCACGTGCTCATGGGCATGCTTGAGGAGCGGCAAGAGCCAGAGCTGAATGAGCAAAGATGGGAACGCTCAAGATCAATCAGGAAGAAGGTGGTGGTGGTGATGGTGGAGGTTAACATGAGTGCAGGGCACTTGAGGTTCACTTGAGATTGCCAGTATTTAAACCACCAATGGGGAGCATTTCTGAAAAGGAAGAATCTGGATATTGACTTATTTTCTGGATAACGAGTAACTATTGTCAAAGTCATTGGACCAGGACTCGCCTTCATCTACTGTGGCCTCATCCTAACTTGCTTGCATCTGCAAAGATCCTGTTTCAAAATAAGTTCCCGTTTATGGGTACTAAGGGTTGGGCTTGAGCATGTCATTTTAGGGAACACAAATCTGCAACATGAAGATTTTGTGGTAATGCAGGTGCTGTTGGCTGAATTATGTCACCAGACATAGGTGCAAAGATTTCCAATCTCCCTCAAGGTAGCTCTCAACTCCCATGAATGACAGAAGACAAATTCTATTTCATGATCATTCTCTTTCCCTATGATGGATTACTGTATTGAATTATGCAAGAAACATCATGTTCCCTCAAACCAGAACATTTTCAAAATGACCTGCTGGGTCATCCCTGTTCCCAAGATCCTGTTTTGCATTTTGGCTAAATGTAGCTTCTTTTCCTTTGAGTTTCCCTAAAGTAGGGACACATTTAGGTCAAAGGCACTGCTAATGCAGTAGAGCATCACAGAGCAGTTTTTGGTCAGGATTTATGCATGTATGTTTAAATGCAATATTTATTATGTGCATGGTGGGCATCATATTTAGTATGCATGTGGTGTGCACAAATTAATTAAAACTCTTTCTTGCATATCTTATCACTGTGCTAAGCCCGAGGGAGGATCAGAAGTGTAAAATGGTGTTCACCTTAGAGAGCAGTCATCGAGATAAACACAGATAAAATAATTATAATCGCAGTATATAATAAGCCAAATTTTGTGGTATAGATGATAGCTTTTCTATAAGCTTAGAGGAAAGAGAGATAATAAGTGTTGGCATAATGAATGAAAAATTTGTCTTTTAATTTTAATTTTGACCATAAAGAAAACAAGAGATTTAGATAGAAGGATGGTAGAGAGATGATGAGGGGGAAAAGCCATGAAAACAGAAAAAACATGGAGTGTTTCAGGACAGTAAAGAGTTAAGCAAGAGAAAAGTATGAGAAAAATACATAATTGCTTGAGATCTTGAAAACAAGGCAAACAAGAATTAAGTGATAACTGGAGCAAATAGTATATTATTGGTCATTTTTTAACAAAGAAGTAACATGACGTGAGTGATATTTAAGAAAGATTTTTTTTCCCTGTCAGAATTAAGCTGAGTGGTTCAAGGACAAAACAATCAAAATCAAAGACAATAGGTGTTTCCTAGAGGTGCTGTAACAAAGTACCAGAGACTAGGTGGCTTAAAACAACATACATGCATCTATTGTCTCACTGTTTCAAGGTGGAAAGGGTCTATGCAAACCTACCCCTAAGGTCTGAGAAACCTGAGAGGCAGAAGAAAGAGGTGGACCTATCCAATGTCTCAGAAAGAAACATTTAATAGGAACTTACAGATGGAAGTCCTATCTGTGTCTCAAGTGGCCGCAAGATGAGATGTAATTCTTCCCAGACCCAGGGCTTATATATCGTAGGAAAGGGGTGATTCAGAAGGGATGCGTAGGACAACTGAAGTACAATAACATCAAGGTTGTTTGACCCGAGGCAGGATTGACTCTAAGCACCTGCTCTTACACAAGGAACAAGAGGTAGATTGGACATCGTAGAGGTCTTCCAGGAATTGGGGTTGACCAGAAGTCAACACATTGGATTAGCAACCAAGATGGAGTTGGCTAAAGCAACTCCCAGTTCTAAAAGATAGAAGCCCAAAGTCAGGGTATTGACATGGTTGCTTCCTTCTGGAGGTGGTGAGGGAGAATCTATCCTATGCCCCTCGCCTAGTTCTGACAGTTGCTGGCAATTCGTGGTGTTCCTTGGCTTGTATCTGTAGCACTCCAGTCTCTGCCTTTGTGGTTACATGGTGCTCTCTCCCTGTTCATGTCTGTGTCCAAATTTCCCTGTTATAAGGATGCCAGTCATTGGACTAGGACTCACCCTAATGCACTGTGGCCTAATCTTAACTTGCTTGTGTCTTCAAAGATCCTATTTCAAAATAAGTTCCCATTCATGGGTATTAAGGGTTGGGCTTGAGCATGTCTTTTTAGGGAACACAAATCTGCAACACGAGACTTTGGTAGTAATGCAGGTGCTGTTGACTGAATTATGCCACCCCCAAATTCATATGTTGGAGCCCTGATGTGGTATCTGGAAATGAGGACTTTGGGGAGTGATTAGGTTTATATGAAGTCGGGAGAGTGGGCCCTCATGATGGAATTAGTGCCCTTATAAGAAGAGATGCTACAGAACTTGTATCTGCTCTCTCTGTCATGTGAGGACACTGTGAAAAGGCTGCACTCCAAGAAAAGACCCCCGACTGGGGACTCGAATCAACTGACATCTTGAACTTAGGCTTTCCAGCTTCCATAACTAAAGAAATAAATGCCTGTTATTTAAGCCACCTGGTCTATGGTATTTATCTTTTTTTTTTTTTTTTTGAGTTGGAGTCTCACTCTGTCACCTAGGCTGGAGTGCAGTGGCAAGCTCACAGCCACCGCAGCCTCGACATGCTGGACTCAGGCGATCCTTCTGCGTCGGCCTTCCAAGTAGCTGAAACTACAGGCGTACGCCGCCATGCCTGGCTAATTTTTTGATTGATTGTAGAGATGAGTCTCATCAAGTTACTCAGGCTGGTCTCGAACCCATGGGCTCAGGCAATGCTCTCACCTCAGCCTCCCGAAGTGCTGGGATTATAGGCATGAGCCATTGCACCCAGCATATGGTATTTTTTTATGGCAGCCTGAGGTGACTGACACAGCAGGTATGAGGAGATTGTTGTATTCAACAGTCCCCTGTGATTGTCCTCTGCCAAACAACATGCTAAGAATTGGATGCCATGAACCAGGGTATGGTGGTTGATTCCTTAATGCGCTTAGACATCAGTGAAAATGTATGCGCATATTTATCCCCTACTGCATAACCAATAGAACTTAGGTATAGAATATGATTAAAATGGGGGAATGAAAAAGCAAATAGAAATGTGATAATCAGAAGGAAAGGAGATAGAAAACAACACCACCTATTTTGCAGTACTTTGTTGTAGCATCTCTAGGAAACTAATATACCTCACATCAATTATCCTTGACTTTGGTGTTTTGTCCTTAAAACATTCAGCTTAATGCTGACAGATGAATCTTCCTTAAATATCACACACGTCATATTACTTCTTTGTTCAAAAATGACCAGTGACACACCATGTCCTCCAATTATCACAGGGCAATAAATTTGAAAAACATAGAAGAAACAGAAAATTTGTTGACGAAACATAAAAATGCCCAAATTGAATTAAGACATAAAAAACTCTATCAGATCAATGGTCATAGAAGAGAATGAAAAGATGATTTAAAAACTTCCATTAAAACTTCCATAAATCCATTAAAAAGGTGCTGGGGGCCGGGCATGGTGGCTCAAGCCTGTCATCCCAGCACTTTGGGTGGCCGAGGCGAGAGGATTGCTTGAGCTCAGGGGTTTGAGACCAACCTGGACAACTTGGTGAGACCTTGTCTCTACAATAAAATTAAAAAAAAAAAAAAGCCATGCATAGTGCACATGTCTGTAGTTCCAGCTACTTGGAAGGCTGAAGTGGAAGGATCACCGGAGCCCAGCCAGTCGAGGTGGCTGTGAGCATGCCACTGCCCTCCAACCTGGGTGACAGAGTAAAACTCCTACTCAAAAAAAAAAAAAAGTGCTGGGACCAGATGGGCTCACAGCTGAATTTTAACTAACCATTGAAAAAAATGGATGATTCTCTCATTTGTTAGACTATTTTCAACACAGAAAAAAATGAAAAACTCAGTAGTTCCTTTTATAAATCCAGCTCAAATTTAATATCAAATTTTATAATGAGAATGTATAAAAGAAAGCTGCAAACAATCATCTGTGTTAAATACAGGTGAAAAATAGAAATAAACTTGCCAGCAAGCAAAATCCAACTGTATATCAAAAGACTAATACACTCTGACAAAGTAGAGTGCATTCCAAGAATGCAAGGCTCATTTTTATTGCCAGGAAATCTGTCAACCTAATTCAGTTCATTAAAATTAAAGGAGAAGGCATATGATTAGATGCTGAAAACTTATTTAATGCAGTGAGACAGGTATTCTTAATGTAAACATTCTAAGTTATATGAGAATAGGTAAACACTACTTATGAAAGAAAAACAACTATTACTCTAATTGGTAAGGCATGAAAATCAGAAGTCTGTCAAAAATTCTGCTATTACCACAATAAAACAACAATGTTTTAGGGGTGCAAGGTCGACAAACTTTTAAGCCGGTCTTCAGTGATCCTCATATTCTGGAATTCATGCCTTTGTGCAGGTTTCTCCCCGTCTTTTTTTTAGTCTAGCCTTGTCCTGGAGACTTGCTTTGAATAAGTAAAGCATGGTACTGTCTGTCACTTCCAAGATTTGGTTACAAAACGTGGTGACTTCTGTCTTGCGAGGATTCATACTCACTTTGGCTCTTCTTCCTTGCTTGCTCTGATGAAGTCCTCGAGCCAACCAGGAGAAACCAACAACCTGCAAAGATCCGACTCCTTCCAGCAACCACCTGAACGGGCTTGGAAGTGGATCCCTCCCATCTTGAACCTTCAGATGGCAGCAGCCCAGACCAACACTACGGTCGTAGCCTTAAGCTGGAGACCCAGTAAACTATGTCTTGGTTCCTGACCTACAGAAACTGGGAGATAATGAGTGCTGTTTCTTCTGGCCAGAAAATCAAGAAACACGCATTTGCTGCCCCAGTATAAAGGAAACGCTGCTGACAAAATAAGGAAAATATTTCAGAAAAATAAAAATTAGAACCATTAGAAGGATATATATGTTGAAAGGCTGTTGAGTTACATCTGAAGAAGTGTGTAGGACTGGCAGTGGTTACCTTTGCCCTTGTCGTGTTGTGTTATATTGCTTTACTTGTTGCAAGTGGCATAATTACCATCATCATTTTAAAAACGGCATAACATTCCTAAGTAAATACAATATTAAAACGGAGTGGGGGGCATTTTTTCCTCATATTTGATGTTTCTTTTCTGTGTGAGAAGCTGATGTAATATGATCTCTAATCTCTCTCTGCCTCTTTGTTCACTCCAAGGCAAGGTGAAAGGTGAGATTTAAAGATTTGCCGATGGGCAGACTTGGGAAGTCTAACTCTGCAAGTATCACCCCGTTCAGTTCTTCTTCCCCTTGGGATAAAATGCCATCGGGGGGCAGGCTTCTGTTCCATTTCTCCCAGGACAGGATCTCTCCCTGCAGGGTTGGCACTGGTTGAGGGAGGAACGGTGCCCACTTCTGCGGCTCGGTTGGCAAGCGCATTTGACTTGATGGCGAAGCTACTTCTATGCTGATCTTCCATCTGCCTTACTCATTGTTTATTTTTCGATTTGCTCATAATTGGGGCAGAAAAGAAGTATGTCATGTGTTGGCATTCTTTAAAATGCAACAGTTTTAATTTGGGTAGAAAAATTTAGAGTATAGAAACAAGAGTGATTGGTGCATTTTAGTGTATGTAAATCTTATCAAACATACTGTCCACAAACATGAACTCTAGCCTCACTTTCCACAGAGCTATGTGCTCACAATTCTGATACAACATCTGAGTATTCTAAGCTTGAGAAAATGAGTAAATATATTAAAGATAATGAAGGTCAGGATTCTTACTTTGGGGAGTTATAAATATGAAAACATCCTGCGGTATTGGGCTGGGATTAGATATATCAGTGGGAACAAATGATTCTTAAGATAGGTAGATAGAAAAATAAAGATTATATATATACATATATATACACATATATATGTGTGTGTGTATATATATACATATACACAAGCATATATATAATTTGATTATATGCTCACATATATGTATACATACATATCTATCATTACAGCTACATATATATGTATGTATGTATGCATAGAGAGATAGTTCGAAAATAATCACATATTACCTACGTCTGTCAGCTTAAAGTGCCAAAAGCAATAACACAGCGATAGAAATGAGCACACATAGTGCCCAGATCTTATTTTCTAAATAACATTTTCCATCAAAGGGGACCTGGGTCTTTTGGCAAAATAGCTGATTCCAGAGCTGGGGTACGGGGGTTATAAAATTGAACCTGAAACATCTTATTGCACCAAAAGTAAGGACGTGTTCAGAGACTCATGTCAGAAGGACACAGAAGTAAGTTTGAAGGGTCTCTCACTGGTCAATTCTGGGACAATTTGAAAATAAAGGTAAATGATGTAAGAAATGGTTTAAAATCCATTGTATAAAATGTTTTTATGAGTCTATATAAATACATATATAAAGAAATGTAGAGGAAAAAAACCTCTCTTCTTTACAATAAAAATAGAACCAATAAAAATAGAAAGAAAAATGGAGTTAGGACATTTTCAATGCATAGAAAAATTAGTGGGTGAAAGTTTCACAATTAACATGAAACTTACATAGTCACAAAATACCTTTCCCACAAATTATATATTGATTGCAAGAAGAAAATAGTAATTGCCTTAGACAAGTGATTAAAATCAACATCACCAATATTGGGAGAAACTAACCTCCAGTATTATGATCATGGCTTTGAACTTCCTAATAAGATATCCTGCAAAGGATAAACAGCATCATTTCAGGATTGTTTCTACCAAAAATGCATAACCTGAATAAATCTTAAAGAAACATCAGGAAAACCTAAATTGAGAAACATTCTATAAAAGGCCTAGTTTATACTTTTCAAAAACATCAAAGGCAAAAGAGACAAAGAAAAGTTGAAGAACTCTTTCAAATTAAGGAATGTTAAAGAGACATTTATGATTTTGAATTTGATTCTGAACCAGAGAATAAAAGTATGAAAGACATTTATTGGCATAATTGATAAAATTTGAATATAGATTTGAACTACAGCACAGAATTTTTATCAATGTTGAATTTCTTTATATAGACCACACCGTGTTCATGGACAGAACCTGACATTTCCACTTATTCTAAATTGGTTCAGATAAGAAGAAATATGTGTGTATATAGATACACAAAGGGATGCAGAAAATTATAGAATAAACAGGGCAAAAGTAATACAAATGGTGAATTTGTGATACACATGTATATATATGCATATGTGTGATATACATACACATACATTTGTATCAATGGTATCAATATCGATAATACACCTAATTTAATACACACACAAAATGGGTTTTTGGGGTATTATTCTTGCAATTTTTCTCTACCTTTGACATAAAAAGATGCCAAAATGTCAGGCAATGATGCAGCTAGAGTAAATGTTTAGTAGGTGTTTTAAGGTAATTTGTAGGGAAAGGTATGCACATGGCATGAGGTTTTGATGGTGCCCAAGTGGGTGGCTTTGGGCTTTGGACTATAGTGTATGAGCAGAGAGTTTAAACTTTGGTGTGAGAGCAGTAATTTATATTGGACTGATATTTTATTCTGCATACAAGAGACTTGAGCCTTAGGTCTCATTTTAACATTTGCCATGTAAATGCAACTTGTGATAACTTTGTACACCTGCAAGCAGAAGTTTCTATCGAGGCACCCTCGGGTCTTTGACAGAAGCTCTGAGCTTCAGCAAAGACGTGGAGATAGGAGTCTGCTTGTAGACCGCTGAGGCACAGATGTCGTGGAAAGCTTAACCTTTTGTTGGGAGACGTTCTCCAATGTGTTTTGCCTGTTGTGGGTTCCGCAAAACTGGCATTGACTAGCATCCCGGCAAAGCTGAAACTGACTGTAATTGACACTGTTGCATTCTTGCTGTGGCCTTAGATAATGCTCAGTATTAGGCCTGGGAAACACAATCATTTCCCATAAGTTCTTGTTTTCCAAATTCAATGGGTGTGGGGCCTGATAAAACTGCACGTCCTATTAACTCTTGGGTCTCTATTTTTTTAAAATGAAGCATACGAGCATCTTGGTGTTACATCTCTGAGCCCCTGAAGAAATGGCAGATGCTCCAGTTGGAGAAGTCCTCGACTGCCCAGTTGAAGGAGCCCCAGGTCTGTAGAGTTGCTGGGAATTCTGCAGGCTGAAATTGTGAAGAATAAGAAATTGAAGAAGCCGGGCTCGGTGGCTCAGCCTGTAATCCCGCAACTTTGGGAGGCTGAGGTGAGTAGATTGCCTGAGCCCGCGGGTTCGAGACCCGCCTGGGCAAGTGAGACCTCATCTCTACAATAAATCAAAAAATTAGCCGGGCGTGGTAGTGCGCGCCTGTAGTTCCAGCTACTTGGATGACTGAGGCGGAAGGATCGCCGGAGCCCAGCAGGTCGAGGCTGCGATGGCCGGGAGCAGCCACTGCACTCCAGTCTGGGCGACAGAGTGAGACTCCAACTCA
>CAUYQG010239548.1:0-34950 GCA_963574415.1 Tarsius wallacei | reverse complement strand
TTATAGTATTACGATAGATGGAACCTGATAATATAACCTCAAAATATATAAAGCAAAAATTAATAATTTAAAAAAGATATGTATCTTGCAATTATAATAGCATGTTTCAATGCATCTTGCTGAATAGATGATAGAACAAACATTTAGAAATTGATAAAGATATAGAAGGTTTAAAGCATCTTGAGAATGGGGTGGGAGGAGTGCTTTGGAGGGCATCTGTCTCTGACTACGTTTCTGATCAGAATTCTAGTTTCTGTGGCCTGAAGCCTGAGACGTAATCAGTAATGATGTAGAAAATCAAATATATAATTGACACACATAGATGACTGCCTCAGTAACTGCAGAATGCACCTTTTTTTTAAAGTTTGCATGGAATATTTACAAAGTTTATATATTGGACCATAAAACAAGGATCAGGTTTCCAAGGATTGAAATGATACAGATTTCAATAGTGCATTGAAATTATATCAGAAAGCGATAAGTAAAAGATAACTGGATTGTACTATATGATTAGAAATTAAGAAATGTGCTACTAAATAGCCTAGATGTTGAAAAATTGAAAATATATTGAACTTAATGAACATGATACATATTGAAACTATAGGATATGTTTAAAGCTGTATTTAGAGGAAAATTTTATAGCTGTTAAGATTTTAATGTTTAAAATGTGTGATCCTTCTCACCAAATTGAAAAAAAGGTCAACAAACTAAACCAATGGAAAGTCAGAAGAAGGAAATAATAAAGTTAAATGAGGAAATTAAATAAAAGTGAAAACAAACATATCATGGGAAAAGGATTAATAACACTGATGAACTTCTCAAGAAATTCATTGGAGAAAGACAGAGAAAGGGGACTATAATTAACCAGAATTCCATTGCTAAAGAGAATATGACTGTGGATACTGCACATATTAAAAAGACAGTGGGATATACTCTATAATTTTATGTCAGTAAGTAGGCTTATCAAATGATATTAATAAAAGAACTTTTCAAAACTGACATGAGATAGAAAATCTGATTTTATCACTTAAAGAAATTGGATATGTAATTAAAAACCTTCTCATAAAAGAACATTGATAGCCAAGATGGCCCCACTGGTGAATTCTGTCAACATTGAAAGAACAGATAATTCCAGTCTGACATAAACATGTACATGGAATGGAAAATGAGAGGATAATTCTCAATACATCTTAGGGGATCAGAGTAACATTGATATCCAAATCTGTAAGGATATTATTAGAAGTGGAAATTATAGGCCAATTTCACTAATAAACATAGATACAAAAAATCTAAACAAATAGCAAATGAAATCTAATGATGTATACAAAAAGATAGTGTGTTGGAATCAAGGGGAGTTTTTTCCAAGTATGTTTTACATTTAAGCATCAAGCAATTTAATCATTTGTTAACAAAGAAGGAAAAAACTCATGGTTATCTCAGTAGATACAAAAAAAGCATTTGATAAAAGCATATCCATTCCTGTTTGTTTTTTTTTCTTTTTAAACAAACTCTTAGCAAATTAGGAACAGAAAGGATCTTCCTGAAAAAGGGCATTTACCAAAACCTACAGTTAATATCATACTTAGTGGAAAAGACTGAATACTTTTTTCCTGAGACTGAAATCAAGGCGGCAGTGTTTGCTAAGAATTTACCATGAACACAGGCATGTCATAGAAGGGGACGTCCAAGTGGGCAGTAAATGTAGGAAAAATTTTTCCCTTATTATTCGTCAGTGAAACTAAAAGTAAAACCACAGTGAGATACTGCCAGGCATCCTTCAGAATGACCAAAATTAAAAAAACAGATAAAGCAGGTATTGGAAAGATATGTTGATAAGGAAACTACCATACACTGGTGGTAAGTATGTAAATTGTTGCAAGTACTTCAGAAAGTTTGGTAGTATCTGCTGTGGTTAAATATTTGCGGTTTATAATCCTGTTTTCACTCTCAAAATATATATGAATGCACACCAAAAGTTTTGTGCAGAAATGGTCATAAGGCATTTTATTGACCAAATATTAGAAATCAGTGCAATGTCTATCAATAGTAGAATTGATGAATAAGTACACACACACACACACACACACACACACACACACAGAGGAATATGCTGCAACAGTGTTTCCCAAAGTGTTTGTTCTTCCCTTCCTCCCACTAGTAGTATCAGCATCACCTGGAAACATTTTAGAAATGAAAATTCTAAGTATTCTGTACCTACTTATTCAGAAATTCAGGGAATGGTACCCAACAGTCTGTGTTTTTTTAAGTCCTTCGTGTTATTCTGTTGTATATTATAGTTTTAGAACTAAAGTTTTGTAGCAGAATGGGGCATACTTTTTCAAAAAGGGCCAGATATATAAGTGTTTTAGACTTTTTGGACCATGTGTTTCAATGCCCCTGTTACATTGAGAAAGCAGCTATAAACACTACATACAGGAGTGGGTTGTTTCACAGCCCCTGTCCTACAGCAGGTGAAATGAATGAGCTTTAGGTACATAAAAAAGTCGACAAAAAGAATATGTATTATATGATTCCATTTAGATATTATTTATAAAAGAAATCTTAACTATATTAGAAACTGTTTTGGGCAGAAGAGTTTGGATGGTTTTCAGAGGAGGTGGGAGGAGGACTTTGGGATTTCTAGTAATGCCTATAAAAATAATATGCTCATGCTATCTAGTATGCTTATTATCCATGCTGCAAAAAAGAACTGGGGAAAAACACTCTTTATACTGTTTGGGAGTGACCTCTGTATGACAATACTTTACTCTTGAAATGGTTATATTAAAAGGAAAGAATTAAGCATTTCTCTTTCCTAATTAGAGTAACTATAGGTGATATTAGGGTCCATTCTTCATTACAGGATAGTAATAAATACACAAAGAATGATAGAGTTACAAATGGCTGTTTTGCAAAACCACTATATTTGCAATTGATTTGTGCAGGTATTATCAGTGAATGCTAAAACCATGAGGCAAACAAGATATTTTATTTGGTGCCTACATATTATTGTTGTGTAGAAATGTATCTCTTTTACATTCTCAGGTACATCTTTCTGAAAAAACAATCTCAAAAGTAAAAGGCATCACAAGGATGAATAAAAGAGTATTTCTCAGTACAGAGAAGGAGTGAGAAAAAATGGGTGCTTTGAAAGAGAATTTTAAATAATTGCTCAAGACCCAAACTTTGAGTTTTTTAACCTTGGAATTTGAAACCTTTAAAAAAAAAAAAAAAGTTCCAAGGATTTTATTTTGCCAAAGTTAAGTGCGTATGAATTCCATATTATTTATATCATTGATCACCACTTTTTTCCAGAAATTCTGTTTCATAAGTTAATTGTTAATGATCTAACAAATACAGTCTTTTTAATGGCTTAGAGTCATGTGGGAGAGATTAGGCTTCATTGTATATTTTTATTTAGTGGAGTCATCAGATAATGTAGCTGAAACAAATCTAGCCCTAAATTTTGAATACAGTGGGTCTCAGAAATCAGATTCCAACCAAAAAATTTGATTACATATACTTTTTAAAGAAAACCCATTATACATTGTATTAAGATTGTACAACTGTAGTTATACATCTTTTCATTGTGTGCATTGGTGATTTTTAAAGAAAACTCTTAGACTTTCAAGCATGGTAAACGATTTTCAATCTCTATTATTGTATACATATTATTTTCTGCAAGATGAATAAATTGTTATTTTGTTTTTTGGTTTTCCTAGGAGGAATATAGAACTGAAGGTATCAGCTGGCACAACATAGATTATATTGATAATACTAGTTGCATAAATCTTATTAGCAAAAAACCAACGGGACTGCTTCATCTTTTGGATGAAGAAAGCAAGTAAGTATGATTATTTTCTATTTTGTTATTATCCATTTAAGCTTTCATGTCTTCTTAAGTTTAAACTTTCTTTTTTTACATGATGAAATAAAGAGCCAAAGTTTCCCTTGTATGCAATTTATAAAAAATATGTGTGTGTTTTTAGGTAAATATGATGAATTTCACTGTCTTTGAACTCATTTTTTTCGTAATTTTTTCCAGATTTCTTTTACACACTTTGGCATATCTAGAATTGGCAAACTGAAATGAGGCAATTGTTAGGGTTTTTCGTGACTCTTCAATAAAAAATATTTAGAAATTAGATTAGTTTACCTGATTCCTAGTTTAATATTATACCTGTTAAACTTAGGATAGAAAACACTGAGAATTTACTACCATAGTATGATTGTATATCAGATACATGTGGGACAATCTAAAGTTTATGTCTGCTTTCCAGCTTAGTTATTAAGTCTTTGCACTTGGATGTAAATCTAGCAAACCCCTGAGAGGGGACATAAGAGATTGCTGATGATTATACAGGACAAACTTATGCAAATTTTTCAAAAATGTATGTTTCCTTGAAGTTTTCCATCCAAAAACAATGAAAAAACTTAAGTCCCATTTGAAATTTGTCAAGCTTCTGATTTGATCAATTGAGAAGTGGTTTTCAGGAATCACAGTTGTATCCTTTCACATCATTTCCGAACAACAGACTGGACAATAAATTACATATTATTAATGTGGGAAGAAGAAAATGAGACTGCACCATCTGCTTGAAAAGAAAACCACCAGGTGGAAGATGCCTAACAAATTGCCATTGCACAACATGTATCAATGAACCTGCAATGCATGTCAGTGATTGTTTCACTCATTAGAAAAATATAAGATATGAAAATTTTGATTTTTTTGGTCATAAATAAGTTCCTCAATGTCCAAAATTCTATTATAAGCCAGATATCATTACAATTAAGTAATTGGTTTTAACGTTATACTATTTAATATGAAGTGATTTGTTTTCACTATTTCATGAAAAAAAGTACAGTTGAGTTGCTGGTAGGTGACCCACAAGATGTCTCTGAGTGCAAAGTGTTAAAAGTAACTCTTACTCTCAGAAATTACCTGTTTTGTATGGTAAGTTATATGACACCGTATTAATGTGCTATAAACATACCGAATTGCTATGTACAAATAGAAGGTAAGATGGCAGAATGAAAAATATAGGGGGAAAGGATACTGCTAGTAGTTAAGTCAAATGTAACTCTAACCTGCTCTATCACTAGTCTATTTCCATTAATCTAAATGCTATTAAAACAAGTGAAAAATACTTTGATTTTTTTGTCCAGAGTTTTGTAAAGTTTCTGGCATTGTGTGTTGTGTATTCTCCCTCTCTCTCTCTCTCTGTATATATATATATATATATATACATATAGATATAGATATATCTAGATACACATACACACACACACACACACACACACACACACACACACATACACACACACACAATTTCTCCTAAAATTGTAACATTGATAGTTCTTAACTTTGTTTGTATAACTTACCTCTGGTATGTCCTTATTTGGGAAAGCCTCATAGGTGGTTTTGATATTCAGTGTTGAGAATCATTGTGGTTGGTAATAGAATGATAAGCAGTCCTTTTTGTCTGAGGTATTTTATAGAAACAAAAAAAGCTTAAGAAATAATTCAAGAAAAAGATCATATAGGTAGTAAATGGTGGACTTGAGATTCAAACCCTCCAAGGATTTCTGACTAATAAGCTTGTGCTTTGAAGTATTACATTGCTTTCCTGTACTACTTGCCAGTTAGAGTCAGAAGTTCAGGGTTTGTATCCCATCTCTATTAACTATTGTTTTAGAAAAACCCTCAAACCATGTTTTTTCTTTGTTTTCACACCAAAAGAATCAACACAGAATATTTCTGTGACCAAATATGTGGGTGTTTTATGGAACTCATCTGGGCACTGTGATATCTCCATTAGAGTGTCTTTTTGTCATCACCCAATACTATGTGGGTATTTCAGGTGTCAAGATCATTTTATGTCCTTCATTAATAGAGGTGACTTTAGTCAAAGTCCCATAACAAGGCAATAAAGACCCCTCCAGCAGAAATTCTCTATTCCAAAGTCCCATTAGTTGACCATAGGAGGTGCTCACAAGCTTTTGCCCCAGGAAATACTCTACGAAGAGCTACCAGATGGAGCATTTGTCCCACCTGCACTCAAAGTACTTTACAATGTGTGGGCCTGGGCAGTCTTACCATTTAGCATGCCCAATTAATACTGCTTACAGGACAGATCTGCAGTACTAAGCAGGGGGAAAATCCCACAGTCAGATACGTTGTTCATGCCCATAAAACTTTCATATAAGGAGAGACAGCTTCTTTACATAAAGCCCATTTAAACATTCCAACTTCCATAGTCCTTTTAACCCTTGCATTTTAATCTTTTAGTTCTAGAAACTTCTTTTCTCTACCGTTGGAACATTTTACCCTCTCTTGTATAAAAGTCTTTAGTTTGTAGCCGGGGATTGACCCAAGGGACCATGGCTCTCTGTGATTTGTTACCTTGATTAACCAGTCTAACCATGCTCCAGGTTATTCTAGGTGGGGTTTCTCATTGTAATTTTTACAGACTGGCTTTTAAAATTCCTACAAATGGGGTGAGGGGGGACTGAGCAAACTGTTTTAGTGCCTTTAAATGTTGGGGGACCAGATAGGTCTCCCTTCGGTGGACTCAACCCGACTTCAATAGTGTTGAGTTGAGGTTGTTTTACCTCCATTAATTTTTATTTTATTCATCCCATTTCTTAATAACCATCTAAAGATTTCCACTCTGTTAGGATGAGTCCCATGATGCTCCCCTTTTACCTCTTAGTTTCACCCCATTGATGTTTTCTTTATTCACCTTTTAAGAATTTCCACCTTCCTGGGATGAGTCCTCTGAATTAACTCTTTTTCTTTTCCCCATTTTTTTGTTAATTAACCTAATGTTTTTATTAGCAACTATAAGACTCATGAGAGGAAGCTGAGACAGCAAATTAGACAAGGCTTCTCTAAGTTGTTCAGTTCTACAGAAGTAACATCGTATGTGATTCCCATGTAGGAGGGGCCCCTTAATCACAGCATTTATCATGACTTGGGTAAAAGGCATATTCCTAGAGTGGATATTTCTGTCACCATAAAGCCAGTTCCATGGCTTGCATGGGAGGCATGTCATCTGCCTCGTCTGTGGTGCTCCACTTGGCATTTATAGGGGGAGTTGAGCAGTACCCCTTTTCAGAGTAAACAGATTGGATAGTGGGTTTTATCCAGTCCACTGAGCCGGCTATTTCTTCAGGAATAATCTCCTCCGTATTTGGATCATGTATAGCCTTCTGTTATTGTTCGATAGTAAGGCGTGTGTCCTACACCAGCCCATTCATGCTCTTCTACAGCACTGGAAACCAAAGATAGACTGCCCCTAAATTAGTCACTCTCATAATCCATTTTAGAAAAGATTCCTTAGGAAGCTGATAATACCAGTCTGAAAAAAGGAATGATTTATTCACCCTGTACTCTGGTTTCAGTAGTTACTTGTTTTTACCCTTCCGTCACATTGATCACCTTCTTGGTAACCACAGGTCACATAGGTATTTCTGTTCTCCCTGCATAATTCTGCTGTTGGAGGTGGCTTTGAGGCTAGCAGTCTGAGCTCAGACAGATCAATATCTTGAGGTTATTCCAGCCTCAAGGCCCAGTGTAGCACACACTCTTTCTTTCTTTCTTTTTTAGCATTCTTTTAATTTCATTTTAGCTATTATAGATATCAATAACGAATGGTTTGAATATTTTGCCTTTTTCTTATTAGTTTGTATTTCCTTATGCATACAGTGAACCAACTCACTGGGAGTTGGATCCATCTCTGAATTCCCTTGGTAACTTTTCCCTTTAATAAATGAGCACTGCATAGCTGTGGTTCCATTCTATGGGTGACTGACCATGCGGCCACTCAGGAATCAAAGGTGCCTCATCCCCCACCCTTTTAGCCTTTCTCTTCCCAGACCACATGTTTCAGTGAGCCAGGGCTGTTCTAGCAAATCTCACTTCTCTTGACACTAATTGTTTGGGGAAAAACACTCAAATCATGTTTTTCTTCTTCTCTCACATCGCAACAATAGACACAGAAGACTTCAAATGTGTATGGATTTTTTCACACCAACGAGACAGTGGACACCAGTGGGGTCCCCCAATTCAGTTCTGACGATACTTGGAGATAGCATCAGATCCCACAGTTTGAAGGCTTAGTCCTCAGGATTGGCCTACCTTCCCCATTCCACTCCCACCCGCCACCTACCCCACTTCAGACACCAGTCACAAGTTCAGGGCTCTGGAACTTCTGACTAACTAGCTTCAAGTTGGGGTTTCCATGACTTCCTGTTTGGGTTTGATTCATTTGCTGTTATAGCTCATAGAATTTAGGGAAACACTTACATTTATTGGTGTATTGTAAAGGATACAACGAAGAGATGTATAGGGCGAGGTATGGGGAAAGGGACACGGAGCTTCCATGTCCTCCATAGGTGCACCGCTCTCCAGGAACCTCCTTGTGTTCAGCGCTCTGGAAGCCCCTCACACCCTGTCCTTTTGGGTTTTGTGGAGGTTTCACTACATAGACTTGATTGACAACCTTGTAGAAATGTGATTGGATAAAAAGGGTATAATCTCATACTAATAGACTGAGTGGGGAAACCCAGCACGGCCTGTCTGTTCAGATTCTTCTTGACCTCTCTGTGCAGTATTCCTTCCTCCGGGGTATGGAGCAGGACCCACTCTGGAATGAGTCTGTTGACCCACAATCACATTAGAGTTTTTAAAAACTGATAAGAACAGATTCTACACTTGATCTTGGCCAAGAGGTAAAAGGAGGACAAGAGAAGGTCAGAGAGAGAAACATTGTTTTCTGGGGCCTGCTTCTGAGTCCTAAAGCGCCCCAGTATTCTAACAGAAGACTATAACAGTGGCTATAGGAATTTATAAGCCAGGAACCATAGATAAAAACCAACATATACATATATATGGATATGTTATGGTCCAAGTAATGCTCACCTTCTCTCCCTTGATATCAATAAATCAAAGGGGAAGAGAAATGTTAGAAAGAGTTTTATTTCTGAATTCGAATCCAGGTAGCAGAGCCGGACCTGAGCCCTTTCTAAAATGGTTCTGCTCACCCTTTAAGTTTTACAGTCCACTTCTTTCTTTTCTTTTCCTTCTTTCTTTCCTTCTTTCTTTCTTTCTCTTCCTTTCTTTCTTTCAGTAGAATTTATTAAGAGGATAGAAAAGCTCCTACAGTAGGAGGGGACCCAAGGGGGTTGCCCTTTGCTTTTATTTTTTAATTTTTTTTTTTTTTTTTGAGTCAGAGTCTCACTTTGTCGCCCAGGCTGGAGTACAGGGGCATGCCCATCCTCAACTTGCTGGGCTCAGGCGCCTTAGCCTTCCAAGTAGCTGGAACTATAGGCATGCAATACCACACCAGGCTAATTTTTTGATTTATTGTAGAGACGAGCTCTCTCCATGTTGCCTAGGCTGATCTTGAACCCATGGACTCAGGCCTCCCAAAGTGCTGGACAGGCGTGAACCACCATACCCGACTACAATTCACTTTTATAAGTTCAGGGTAGTTGGTACTGATACATTGACTACGTGACTAGCAGAGCATTGTTTAGAACCTAAGTTACAGCCACATTTTGTCAATAATGACATTTTATGATCCACATTTCCTGGTGCCAGTTACCAGAGGGATCTCACAGCTATTTATTAGTAACACCCAGCAGAAGCCTAAATCAAGCTTGCCATAGAGTAAAGGGCCTAAGACATCATACATTGTTACATGTTGTTATATGCAAAAATTATACAAATCACAAGACTTATAATTATATGAATTCAAAAGTTACACAAACCTGTGACTATTAAGAAAAGGGAATAAATGAGGATTTGCATTTCTCAATTAATTAGGCACAGTCTGCAGGGAAGTTAAGTTCTCTTTGAAGTTACTTATTGGGAATGTATAGGAGATAAGGGGAAGCAGAAGCAGTACCTTTTGTTAACTCTCAGGAATGTGGGTACCTGCAAGAGAGGAGCACTCAAATATTTGCCATGCCCTACTCTAGAGGCTGTAGCGATATAGACAAACAATAGTGGGTCTCCATATCAGATGCACACATGAGGGGACCCCCCAAAAACTTGTAATTATCTTTTGGAGGGTGGGCCCCTTATAGTACAGGCTTCTCCCACTAGGTAAGTGTTCTAGGAACTCATCAGCATCAATGTACCAGCTAGCATTGTTGTGAGAGGCTGCCTTTGACTTCAGCTAATTTTTACATACTTTCAAAATATGTTTGCCCATTTCATGATGGGTGATTTACAGGCACTCCTGTCCACATGAGCATACCTATCCACATTGCGCTGAGTGTTCACCAGTTTTTGACCCAAAACACCATGAGCCCATTCCCTACCTTCCCATTCACCCAATCTCGCCCTCAAGCATCTTTGTTTTTTGTTTCCCTGATGAAAAAAGTTCTCCCATCTTTTTTTGTTGTTGTTGCCCTGGATGAAAAAAGTCCTCCAAGGGAAACATTTTGCCAATGTAGAAGAGGTGAAACAAAAAATGGTAGAAGCACTAAAAAGCATCAAAATTAATGAGTTCAAAAACTGTTTTGAGAAGTGGAAAAAGCATCTTGATAGGTATATTGAATCAAACGGCGAGTACTTGGAAGGTGACTGAAGTTTAAATGTGTAAGAATAAGTACACAATTTTTTATAAATAAACTCTGTGGTTTTGGGTCCCCCTTATATATACATACACCCATGTATATATACATATATGTATATGTGTGTGTGTATGTATGTATGTATATGTATATAAAATCACAACTACTCTTGGCCAGTATCTTATTATCTTTGGTCCTCAGTTTCCTTGTATGCAGAAAGGAGATGATGATGGTAAATGAGAATGTTCTCTGCTATATATCTCAAGGTGTTTTTAAACGTCAGTGAGGTAGTAGAGCAAGGGTTTCATGTTTCTCCTGTCATTTTTTAAGCAAAATTTCATTGAATGCACATCTTATTGTATAATCGCTATATTTTCCTGGCCAGTTGCTATCTCACATAGATGTAACCCAGTGAAGAAAACTTCGCCTCTTTGATATTGCCCCAAAGCTTTGGGGGTTAAGCCATATGGCCAGAAATTTCAGGGAGACAGTTTTTGGCTCAATAAAATAAAGAACTTTTAATCATTAGAGTTGATGAACAGCTGCCTCAAAAATTAATACAAATTCCTGTTATAATAGTTACTTTGCATCATCTGTCAGGATATTGTTGTAGGTAGAAACTGGAATGAATAACCTTTTAATCATCTCTTCAGTTATGTTTCTATATTCAGTCCTTCATACAAATTTTTAATAAGCTCTTATATTTTTTTCATCTCTTTATGAGTCAGTCCTGTAGTTATTACCACTCCTTGTAAGTGAACTATTGTTGTACAGGGGAGGAAAAATTTCTCCTCTTGCCTCTGAGGGTCTCCAGCTGTGCCTAAGAATTAAACTGTCATAGACAGATTAGCAGAAGAAAAACATATGTTTTATTAAAATTTTACATGTACGGGGGTTCCTCACACAAAAATGAAGACCTCAAGAAGTTATCAGAGCATAAAGCCTATGTATCTTTTTTTTTTTTAATTTTAAAGATGTAGGGTACAATTCAGGATTAGGTACATAAATAATCATTGTACAGGTGAAGTTTGGGTCTCCCATTGATCCTCACTTTGCCTGGTTTGGGATCAGGTACCCTTATTGATGTTATGTCGCCCACCCTATCCCCCCACCCCATAGTGTTCTGCTACTACCACTTATGAGTGAGAACACGTGGTACTCAGTTCTTTGTTTCTGTGTTGGATCACTGAGCATGATAGACTCTAAATCCATCCAAGTTGCTGTGAAGTCCATAATTTTGTTCTTCTTTATGGCTGCATAATATTTCATCATGTATATGTACCACCTTTTAAATTTTAATCCAGTCCACTCAGAAAACCTTCTTTTAGACAAAGAAATAAATGTGTGAATAAATGACAAGACAAGGATTTGGGGGTATGCATGGGCAGTAAATTGTGGGGAAGTACTAAGAGATACATTGGGAAAAACTGGTGGAATATAAATATTATTTTAGTAAATTAATTTGTACTGATCCATTTCAGTGTTAATTTCCAATCTCTGGTAATTAAAGTGTTCTTCTCTTCCTAGTATAGGGAGAACAGCTTTGTCGCTAGGAATTCATGGCCTGTCTAAGGTAGAAAAAAAGAGGTCGGAAGTCCTTCCTGAATCTGCTGTTTCTTATGTAGCTTCAGCTTAAAATAATATCCTATAGGTGCATATTTTGGGGTAATATGTCCTGAACTCCTTTAGTCTCTATGCTATGCTTTAATATCTCAGAAGATATAAAGGCATGGAATATTTTTCCTCTGCATTTCCTCTGCATTTACGTGTAAAGATGGGTTGAAAGTAAATTAGTTGCATTTAGAAAGAACTATTTTGGGACTCACATCAAGTATTTTTTTCTCTAAAAATATTTTTTTCTATAGGGAATATATAATATGAACTATATCCTTAGTAGTGTTTCTACTTTATGCAATGTGTTTGCAGTGCTCTAGGTGCATGGGCTTAAGGTTAGAAATCTTGGATACTCTTGTCTCTGCTACTTATTGGCTGGATAATTTTGCGCAAGTTATTTAAGCTAGATTCTGTGGAATATAATATTGCCTTTGGGAAGAAGGAATGGTGTAAGTAAAATCTCAGCGTTATGTATGAGCAGGATGTTAGGAATGTTGCAGTCTTTCCTGTAGCACTCAGAATGTCATCTTTTCTTTCCTTTTCCTACTCTGTCGGAGTCTTACTCTGTCACCCAGACTGGAGTACAGAGCACGATCATGGCTCACCACAGTCTTCTACTCCTGGGCTCAAGGGATCTTTCTGCCTCAGCCTCCTGAGTAGCTGGGACTACAGGTGTGTGGTACCACACCTGGCTACTTTTTGGATTTTTTTGTAGAGATGAGCTGTCACTGTGTTGCCTAGGCTGGTTTCGAACACTTGGACTCAAGCGATCCTCCCACCTTGGCCTCCCAGAGTACTGGGATTACACGTGTGAGCTATTGCGCGCCGCCAAGTGTCATCTTTTGACAGCAGCAGTGGACCACGTTGAAGCTTGTTAGAAATGTAGAGTCTCAGACTTCTACCCCAGATCTGTTGAATCAGAATCTACATTGTAACAGAGTGACTGAAGTTAGGATTAGAGCATTTGTTTAGGGTAGCATTTTGTGAATCTTGTGTGCTCGTAAGAATTTCCTTGGGAATTAGTTTTTTTTTTTTTTTGAGTTGGAGTCTCACTATGTCGCCCAGACTGGAGTGCAGTGGCCGCTCCCAGCCACTGCAGCCTCTACCTGCTGGGCTCCGGCGATCCTTCCGCCTCAGCCTTCCAAGTAGCTGGAACTACAGGCGCGCGCTACCACGCCCGGCTAATTTTTTGATTCATTGTAGAGATGAGGTCTTGCTTGCCCAGGCGGGTCTTGAACCCACGGGCTCAGGCAATCCACTCACCTCAGCCTCCCAAAGGCGTGGGATTATAGGCTGAGCCACCGAGCCCGGCTCCTTGGGAATTTGTAAATAGCACTGATGCTAGGTCATCACCCTGATTAAAGTAGATAGGGTCCAGGTACTTATAGTTTGGGAAGCCCCAGTGGTGCTTCTGAGGCTACCCTTGCAAATAGTCTTTGGGAAATACTAGATTAAGAGCTTTGAAATGAACAATAATGTCTGTTTTGCTTCTGTTCTGTGCTCTTTTGCCTGATAATGTAATAGGTATCTACAAATGTCTGTTGAATGCAGACTCTTTAGAGAGCTTTCCTTTCCACCTTTTCTGGTTTCAAGTAAAGACTGTTCTCGTGTCTGTCCTTCTTCCTTTGGAAGATTTTGTTCTCAATTTAAAAGTGAAAGAAGATATATCAAAGGTTTTCAGTTAGTCAGAGGATTAGAAGATAAACCCTTACCTAGCGACAATGAGGTGAGCATCCACCTGTAACAGAAGCTATGTGAGTGGTAAATTTGCAGAGGTTGGATTGACCTAGGCTTAGGAACTTGGAGTCAGTCTCTTTGCCTTGGTGATCCATACATTTTCTAGTAAAGGGCACATGATTAAAGTACTATTGTAGGAAAATTTATTTTGGTAATAAACTTTAGTGACTTGAAAGAAGGTAGAGATTATAATTGGTGAGACTGTTATAGAGTCTGCTGCTGTAGTCTCTGAAATTGTAAGGATTATAATCCATTCTAGAGTGGCTTTAGAGTTTTGGAGTGAGCTAGACAGTAGAGATGTTTTGAGAAAGGGATGTATTTGAATGGAAAAGCAGGCCAAGGTGGGCTGGGCATGTGGTTCACACCTGCAATCCCAGTACTTTGGTAGGCCAGGGCAAGAGGATTGCTTGATCCCAGGAGTTTGAGACCAGCCTAGGCAACATAGCAAAACCTCATCTCTACAGAAAATTAAAAAATTAACTGGACCTGGTGGCCCATGCCTGTAGTCCCAGCTACTTGGGTGGCTGAGGTGGAAGGATCACCTGAGCCCAGAAAGTTGAGTCTGCAGTGAGCCATGATCGTGCCACAGCACTCCAGCTCGGACTAAAGAGTGAGACCTCATCTCAAAATCAATCAATCAATCAATCAATCAATCAAGCAAGCAGACCAAGGTGACTAAGAGAATGGTAGTTTTAGCAATATAAAGTTTATAACATTTGTGTAATCCCTGTGGGATTCCAGCTAGCTTTGGATGTTTTTACTAGTCTTACTTAATTCTACTAGTACTATGATTCCTGGTATTGAACTCATTTTGTGGATTAGAAGACTACTTCTCAAAGGTTACCTAGCTTCCCCAAGGTCAGTGATAGAACTGGTAACCCAAACTATGACTATCTGATGCCAAGAGCCATTCTCTTTATGGTTTCCAGTACACGCTATGTAATTAACCATTTTTGTTGTAATTTTGGGATCATTTTTACAATTAGATTTGTAATAAGCATCCTTACAACTTCATGTCACATTATTTTCATTATTTCAGCCACCGTTAAATTAAGCTATTTTCTGAAAGATACTTTGTTTCTCCTTTTTCTGTTAGTGATATTTTCTCTGTTTGAAACTCTTAACATCTAGCTCATAATTGCTTCCTGTGTCCTATGTGAATCTTTTCGTTATTCACAACCACTAGTGGTTTTTTTCTCTTCTCAACTTTTTTATTTTTATTTCTCCTATTTTTTGGTTAAAACTTAATAGATGTCTTTTGTATGATTCCTGGATATGAAATGCTCTATCAGTATAGTCAATGAGTACAAACCCATTTTTATTTGTAATAATAATAGATATAATATGGAAATATGTAGTAATTGGTATAGGTAAGAAAACTTCTACTTATTTATGCATGAAGAAGTAGGAAATCAAATAATTTTTATGAATTTTTAAGTACCTTTGAAAATTGAGAGATTATTCCCTTATTTGGAAGTTTTTGGCTCCACAGAACATATGATTTGGGTTTTATTTTCCTTTGGGTTTTACAGTAGTGGAACAATGCAGCCTAAGCTAAATATGTAATGACTTTAGTTAATTTCTTGATTCTGCTGCTTAGAGTATAAGGATAAGCAAATCACAACTTCTAATTCCTCACTATAAAATAGGAACACCAGTCTTTGTAATACACACTTTTTAGCTTGCTATGAGAACCAGGTTAGAAAATATAGGTGAAAACACTTTGTGTACTGTTAATGTGTTAGATGGCAATGTAATTATAATGTGCTTTTTAAAAGGACTATACTAACTACTGCATCCTTCTTTAGTATTTTTTTCTTTCTTTTTTTAAATTTAGCTTTCCTCAGGCTACAAATCAGACATTGCTAGACAAGTTTAAGCATCAACATGAAGAGAATTCTTACATCGAATTTCCAGCTGTGATGGAGCCTGCTTTCATCATAAAACATTATGCTGGAAAAGTAAAATATGGGGTAAAGGTCAGTAAATCTCTCATTGAATATGCTTTCAGGACAGAGGTGTGTTTTTGAGAATGTCACTCATCCTGACACACTACACACTTTGTAGTTTGTGGAGGCTCTTGATTAGTAATAATTGGAGACATTTATAAGGATATTACTGAAATTCAGATTCTACTTTTCAGTACATTACTGTCTTAAGTAGTGCAGTTAGTTTCTGCCTACATATAAACCTGATGTTGTCAGTTCATTCTAATAACTTTTTAGATCTGAAAGAATAGGTAGCATCTGTATATCTCAAATCCACTTGTTCATTCACATAATTTGTTGAATTTTTCCCTTCTCTGTACCCATAAGTCTTAACAGAGTCTTCATGTCTTCATGCATTATTAGGTATTTGTCAGCTTGCACTTTTAATGAATGTATTGAAACTCCTAATTCCTGTGTAGGGGAGTCTTCATAATCTTGTCCATTTCTTGTTTCTAATTGGTGAATCTGTCACTCTTCAACCATTTGATGTTTAAATCTGCCATGTAAAGCACTTAATTTTACTGCAAGGCTGTGAAGATACAGAGAATAGTTAAGAAATATATTGTCTCCTGGGCCTTGAGTAAGTATCTTAAGATAATTTATTCATCCATTAACTGATATATTTATTCAAGAAGTATTTACTGGATACAGATCATGTGTCAGACTTTGTACTTGGTGTTTGGAATGATCTGATGATAAACTAGACAGACATGTTTCTGACTCTATGTATACACATGTTACATATACATATGTACTTATATACATAGTGCATATAAATGTATTTGTTTGTATATGTAATATAGAGATAAATGGACTATGTGCTACAAATAAATGAATGAGTTCAATGAGAGAATGTAGTAAAATAATGGTTTTTAAATTTGTGGATTTATGACAACTCTCTAAGAAACTTAAATTTTGAGATGACCTGAAGTAAATGTTACCTTGGCGGGGAGTTAGGGTGACAAGCATTATAGATCATGGGATAGGAAAGAGTTTGATATGTTGAAATAATTTAAAATACATTAGTGCTACTAGATTATAATAAAGGAGAGTGATGTGAAATGGGTTAAGGTAATGAGCAGTGGGTCAGTTATTCAGGGCTTCTAGGCTAAGTTAAAAGAGTTTGGTTTTTCTTAAAATTATTATGAGATACAATGAAAAGATTTTATTTATTTTCTGAGTTGGAGTCTCACTTTGTTGCCCAGGGTGGAGTGAAGTGGCATGACCATCATGATAACTGCTCACCTTAGCCTCGACCTCCTTGGCTGAAGGGATCCAGCCTCCAAGTAGCTGGGACTACAGATACATGCCACCACGCCTGGCTAATTAAAAAAAAATTTTTTTTTGTAGAGATGAGATCTCACTGTGTTGCCCAGGCTGATCTTGAACTCCTGGGCTCAAGCATTCCTCCCGCCTCCTAAAAGTGCTGGGATTACAGGCGTGAGCCACCACTCCTGGCCTATGAAAATATTTTAAGCAGAGACTATGACTCGTGTTTTTAAACAATCACATTGATTGCTTTGGGAAAAAGGGACAGCAGAGGGTGAGTGTGGAATCTGGGAGATCAATTAGAAACCCTTTTTTTTTTTTAACCGAAGTGAAATGTTAAGGTAAACTTTGAAGTGGCATTAGAGATTGGGGAGATCCAGATAATTATGAGATATATTTGGGAGGTACCATCCACAGATTTTTTATTGATAGACTGTAGGTGACTAAGTGACTTCTGACTAGAGCTTTTGGGTGAATTTAAGCATTTCTTTAGATGAATAAAACAGGGAGTAATGGATTTTATAACAAAAATTAAGAATACAGTTTAAAAAGTAAAACAACAACTTGAGCATATTATGAGCTGAAAGAAGTGCACAAATCTAGTGTTTGAACTTCTTTTTGCCCCTTCCTAGCTCAGTCTCCCCTCAGAGGTAACTACTATCCTAACTTTTATCATCCTTAATTTACTTGTTAATAAATTTTAGGGCCGGGCTCGGTGGCTCAGCCTGTAATCCCGCGCTTTGGGAGGCCGAGGTGAGTGGATTGCCTGAGCCCGCGGGTTCGAGACCCACCTGGGCAACTAGGCCAGACCTCATCTCTACAATAAAATCAAAAAATTAGCCGGGCGTGGTAGCGCGTGCCTGTAGTTCCAGCTACATGGAAGGCTGAGGCGGAAGGATCGCTGGAGCCCAGCAGGTCAAGGCTGCAGTGGCTGGGAGCGACCACTGCACTTCAGTCTGGGTGACAGCATGAGACTCCAACTCAAAAAAAAATAAAAAATTTTAGATAAGTGGAATTATAAAGTATATATACTTGTGATATTCATTTGTGTTGAAAGTTAAAGGATAGGGAAAGGATAAAAGCTGGTGGAATTATATTATTGTAATACAAAGTAGACCTTAAGGCCAGAAGTATTTCTAGTGACAAAGTGGCATGTATCCTAATGACAAAAAGGGCCTGTTCAATAGGAAGACATAATCACCAAAAGTTGTATGTACCTAATGACTTTGATTCAGAATATGTAAAACAAAAGGAAAGCAAAAAGCAGACCTAGGCAAGCCCACAATTATAGCTATAGATTTTAACACTTATCTCTCACTACCTAACAGAACAAGCAGATACAAAGTCAATAAAAACAACACTATTAAATGACTGACTTAATTGGCATATCATAAACATAACTTGGACAGTCATAGGATGTTTAGAAAATGTGTAAAACTCTTCTGAATAAACCAAGTCAAAAAAGAAATCATAATATGTCATTTATAATTATAATATTTTATTCCAAACTTTAATGTAAATATTGCATATCAAAATTTGTGGGATGCAGTCTAAGTAGTAATTAGAGGGAAATTTATAAACTTTAAATGCCTCTATTAGAAAGAAAGAAAAGTTAAAAAGTAGTTATCTAAGCTTCTATCTCAAGAAACTAGGAAAAAAAACAGTAAATCGCACCCAAAGTAATTAGTGGAAGGGCACAATAAAGATAAGACCAGAAATCAAAGCAATAAAGCAGACATAGGATAAAGAAATCAACATAGCCAAAAATTACTTCCTTGAAAAAAAAAACCACAAAATATATAAATAAAAGATAATTGGTAAATAATGATAGAAAAGATTCATAAATTACAGATATCAGGACTGAAAAAGACTGCTTTACTATGTACATTATAGATATTAATATATTTGAGTATATTTTGTCTATATATAAGAATATATTTTGCAATAAATTTGAAAACATAAAATAGATAAATTTGATTAAGACACACCTTACAAAAGCTAAAACCTGAAAAAAATAGGAGGAAAATTCTATCACTTAAATAATTTGAATTAGTAGTTTAAAATATTTCTACAAAGGAAATTTCAGGCCAACATGGTTTCACTGGTGAATGCTTCCAGACTACTGGTGTGCTACTGCTCTTACACATTCTTTTTATATTGACATACCTTTAAGATGTATTAATGGATCTCAAAAATAACAAGAAAGATCTGAGCTAGAAATAATATATTTGGGCCTCATCATATAGACAGTGTTAATGTAAAGTCATAACTATGATTCTGATCACTTGTAAGAGGATTGAGCGAAGAAATGAGTACACACTATCAAACCCAATTTGAATTTCCAATATGAACTAGCAGTGGGGACTTAGAAGGGCAGCACAAGAGGTAACTAATAAACAAAAAAGTATTTTTTTTTAATGGAAACCAAAAGAGAGTTTCAAGAAGAATGATGTGGTCAGTTTATTATGTACTTAGAAATCTAGAACTCTGAAGACAGACCATTTCACTTGTAAAATGAAGGTCATTGGTTACTATTGATATTTGAGAGTCAACATTAAAAAGAATTCTAGATTTTTTTTTTAGTTGGAGTCTCACTCTTGTCACCCAGCCTGGGATGCAGTGGCATGCTCACGACCACCACAGCCTCGACCTGCTTGGCATAGGTGATCCTTCCGCTTCAACCTTCCAAGTAGTTGGAACTGTAGACGCACGCCACCATGCCTGGCTAGTGTGTGTGTGTGTGTGTGTGTGTGTGTGTGTGTGTGATTTATTGTAGAGACGAGGTCTCACCAAGTTGCCCAGGCTGGTCCTGAACCCCTGGGCTTAGGCATTTCTCTTGCCTCGGCCTCCCAAAGTGCTGGGATTATAGGTTGAGCCACCATGTCCGGCCGAATTCTAGATTTTTAGACTGTTCAGTATAGTTATTAATAGGATGGAGTAGTCTTTGGAGTGGGCAGACTGGTGTTTCAATTCCTGCACTGGTACTTATTATCTGTTTGCCCTTTGGCAAGCTGCTTTACCTCTCTGTTTATTTATAAATAAATATATGGATTGTGGTTGGATCTGCTTTATTGAGTAATTGTTAGAATTGAGTAAAAATAAGTTATTTAATGTGAGTAAGTTAGTGCCTGACAATTGGTCTGCCATCAGTAGGCATTATCTGAGTATGGTGGTGGTGATGATTTGGATTTGAAAACTCTTACTCAATTTTACTAACTTTTTTGTTTGTTTGTTTTGTTTTGAGTCAGGGTTTCACTCTATCACCCAGGCTGGAGTGAAGTACACGATCAGAGCTGACCACAGTCCTGACCTTCTGGGTTCAGGCGATCCTTCTGCCTCAGCCTCCTGAGTATATGGGACTATAGACATATGCGACCAAACCTGGCTAATTTTTTTTTTTGTAGGAATAAGGACTTGCTGTGTTGCCTAGGCTAGTCTTGAATTCCTGGGTTCAAGCGATCCTTCCGCCTCTGCCTCTCAAAGTGCTGGAATTAGACATGAGCCACCATGCCTTGTCAAACTTTCTTTTATAATCCATACTTTTTCTCTAAGGGTATTTGGGAACTAGCCAAGGACCAGGACTTCTGACTTGTTTCCTCTTTTCCTCAATTCTCAGGAGAACAAAGAAGAATTAGGAAAGGAAAGCCCTAGCTTTCTCAAACTTCCCTTGGACAAATCTGTTCTCTTGATCCTAATTTCCGGGAGCGGCCACTGCAGCCTCAACTTGCTCGGCTCTGGCGATCCTTCCGCCTCAGCCTTCCAAGTAGCTGGAACTACAGGCGCGTGCTACCACACCTGGCTAATTTTTTTTGATTTATTGTAGAGATGAGGTCTTACCAGCTTGCCCAGGTGGGTCTCGAACCCGCGGGCTCAGGTAATCCATTCACCTCGGCCTCCCAAAGCGCTGGGATTACAGGCTGAGCCACCGAGCCCTGCCCAAATTTTTAATCCTTCCATTTTGATGAGAATATGGTTGTAAGATTATAGTCCATGCCTATACTATATATATAATTCTGGGCCCTTGTTCCTGGGATGTATGCTTACTGTCCTCACCTCTCTTTATATGGTACATTTTAACCCATTTTCTTGGGTTCCATCTCCTCCAACCCCTATTCTTTGGCAGATGGTTGTTCCTTCCTTATTTAGCTTTAAAAGTCTATATGCTGATAATATCCAAATATATTTTCTGAAATCTCCCTAGGACTGCAGACTTATATTCATTTAGTTATTTGTGACTATGTTTGAATCCTTGCTCTTCCACGTGTTATATGATAGGGCCAGAATACTTCACCTCTCTGTGGCACAGTTTACTCATTTATAAATTAGGAATAACCATTTATATCTCAAAGGATTGTTCAGAGGATTAAATGAGATGCATTGAGATAATACATGTGAAATGCTTTAAAAAGTAACTAGCACATAGTAGCCTCTAAATAAATGTCACCCACAACTGTTGTTATCCTCACTGTCTCAGACTTCCCTTGGACAAATCTGTTCTCTTGAACCTAATTTCCTATCCCCAAATCTTTTCTTTCTTTAGTCTTCTCAATGTCAGAATACAGCATCTCTATCCACCTAGTTACTCAACCCTAAAATATAAGTGGTAAACGAATTCTCTCGTTCTCTCACTACACCCTACTCCATCAACAGGTTTTTTTGCCTTGACTTACAAAACATGTCCCAAATATTATAACAATTTTTTGTTTCTACTGTTGCCACCAACCTATTCCAAGTCACTGTCAGCTCTTAACCTGGTTTATCGTAACATCTAGTCTTCTTGTTTTTCATTCTCTCTCTGTATAATTCATTTCCTATGCTGCAACCAGTGTTGTTCATAAAATACCAATTGGCTCATGTCATTACCCTTCTAGGGCTTTCCTTTATACTTGAATACAATCCAACTCAGGTTTACAGACTCTATATAGCCTAGTTATTTACCTCATCTTCCATCACTCTCACCCTTTCCCCTGATGCTCCAGCTTCTGGTTTTATTGCTTTTTTTTCTAAGTTGCCCAAGTCATCACCACCCATAGGTAGTAGGTGTTCCCTCTGCTTGCTCTTTCAGGTTTTCTCATGTCTGGCTCCTTTTTGTTATTCAACTCTCTTGGTTGTATGTGATACCTCTTTGGAGCAACTCTCCTTACCCAGTGTTTAACATGCTGTAATGGAATTTTCTAATTTACATGTATTAAATAGTTTTAGGGTTGGATGAGACTTTGTAGAAGGTATATGGTCCACTTAACTACCCAGGACAGAAATTGCTTCTGTTGTCATTATCCAACCGTTGTTCAAGCATGTCACCCATCATCTTGATTTTAATAGTTTTTTTTTTAGAACTAATACTGGTTCTTTTTTCATGTAGGATTTCAGGGAAAAAAATACAGATCATATGCGACCAGACATTGTAGCTCTTCTGAGAAGTAGCAAGAATGCGTTTATCTCTGGGATGATTGGAATCGATCCTGTAGCTGTTTTCCGATGGGCAGTTCTCCGAGCTTTCTTCAGAGCCATAGTTGCTTTGAGGGAAGCTGGGAAAAGATACATTCACAGAAAAACTGGTAAGCAGTTGTTATTAGTATTCTACCATGCTTCATCTGTTCACTCTTTTTACTTCTTTTTCACAAGGAGTAAAGTCAAAATAATAATTTTTATTTTGTTCTGTTATTTTTTAACATACTCTAACATCATGTTTTAGCTCTGATGAATGGGGTGAACTTTGTATGATTAAGTGTAAATATTGTATGTTTAGGTATGTGTTGGCATATTTTTATTAATACTGACAGGACTAATGAGTGCTAAGTACCTGGTATGTAGTAGGCACTCATTGATATGAACAAATAGTGAAGTGATAGTAATCATTTAATGATTTAGGATTTCATCTTGATACCTTTATTTTTTCCTATGCAATAGTTTGTTTTACTACAAATGAAACAATCTAACATGAAAGCATAAATTAGGAGAAAGAAACATTGGGATGGAGGAAGTGTGATATAGTGGAAAGAATCCTGCTTCTGTAATCAGTTGTGTCATCTCTTGACTGATTTATGGCTATGAGCAGTTTTTCATTGCCTGTAGAAGAGAATTATTACTGCCTTTAAAATCATGAGGGTAAAGTCAGGTAGCATCTGTAAAGCATCTGTTCATGAAGTGTTCATTTTCTTTTCCTTTACCCTTAACTCAGTTCATTAGATTTCACTTTGAGATGTAGAAATAGATAAAGCAGGATACTTTTTCTGTGTGCCTCCCCCCTTTTAGTCACGAAATCTCATCTTGCCTAATATGGAGGGCAGCTTCATAAGTAGTTCTGGCCTACTGGAAAGCACACGGTTGTTTGCTGTAGTTCCAACCTTAGATGGGTAATTGCAGCATTGTAAGGAGTTTCTGATACATATGCCATTGAGATTTATGCCCTTCAGTAAAAGCGTGATAGGGCTCTCTTGTGCTTTCAGGACACCCAGACTGACTTACGAGGGGGGACCCAAAAAAACCTGGAATTATTTTTTGGAGGGCAAGCCCCTTGTAGTACAGGCTTCCCCCACTAGGTAAGTGTTCTAGGAACCCATCAACATCAGTGTACCAATGAGCATTGTTGTGAAAGGCTGCATTTGGCTTCAGTGAATTTTTTTTTGAGATTCTTTCAACGTGTTTGCCTATTTAATGATGGGTGTTTTACGAGCATATCTGCCCACACTGCACTGAGTGTTCAGCCGTTTTTGACCAAAAAATAGCATGACCCCTGTTCCTCACCCTCTTTATTCTTTATATCGCTTCAAGTGACTTTTTTTTGTTTTCCTGGACGAAAAAAGTCCTGCAAGGGAAATGTCTTGCTGATGGTGGGAGAGGTGAAACAAAAAATGGCAGAAACACTCAAAGGCATCCAAATTGACGGGTTTTGAGCAGTGGAAAAAGTGTCTCAACGGGTGTATTGCGACAGAGAGTACTTTGAAGGTGACTGAAGTTTAAACATGTAAGAATAAATGCACAGTTTTTAATAAATAAATTCCATTTTTTTGATTCCCCCTCCCCCCCATATATAGCTTTTTGGGATGTGTACTAGCAGTTAAACTTTAAATTCAGCTTTTAAATATTTTTATGAATGGGAGATGTGTTTCTAAAATGAAAGGCAAAATATTGAACACACTTTCTACTTTTTAGATTGTAATGTGTATGAACTGGTCTTTGTAGGTAAGGAGAATTATAGTTTATTGGAGAAATAAAAGGACTATTTTAAACCTTCTTTGCCTTTTACAAAGTGATATCTAAGAGATTATCTTTAGAAACAACTTTAAGGAATTTTTTTCCCTTAAGTTGCCTTCTTATTTATTACAACAAACTTCTGGTAGACAGAACCACTCAAAATTGATTAACATCCTACTATTACATAACTGCCTAAAAGAATAAACTTATATTTACTATTAAGTATGTCACTTTCTGCAAAGCTTATTCACCTTATTCACATTTTCTGTATTTCTTTGACATTTAAATCTATTAACTGTGAAAGCTAGTTGTATATCTATTATAATCAATTTTAACAATGACATGCATTGTTATTAATGATAAGCAAACTGAACTTATATTTCCTCTGCCTTGATAAAAGTCTATATTCCTCTTGTTTTCCTGTCTAATGTTTCTTTCTGACTAGTACAGAGCTTCCATATAATAATCTCTTTTTGAAAATTCTTTTATTCTAGAATATAAAATGCATACAGAAAAGTGCACAAAGCAAAAATAGCTCAGTGAAGTATTACAAAGTAAAAACATCTGTGGACCTACTACCTAGGCTAAGAAATAGAACATTACCAACACCCATAATTTTCCCTTGGATAAAATTTAAAATTTTTACTTTTTTAAAAGAAAAGAAAAACTCTGATATGTTTGCATTTTGAGGCTGACTGAGCAGATTTGTTTCTGGAAATAAACAAATATTAATTTCGATATTATTTTTACAATATATTGGTATTCACTCTAGCATTTGTTTTTCCTATCTACTGTCTTTTGCTGGGTTTAGGATAAAAGGATACCATAAAGTTAGAACATTGTAGCATTGCAAATTGAAAACTAATAAATTAACTATGAAATTGGATTTAAATAGTAGATTTAGACTTTTTTATAATGGCCATAAATATTATGCAGACATATTAAGATGAAATAGAAATTAGAGATTATGTAAGCAGAATTAGAAAATATGGAATGAAGAAGGTGAAGTGACCGGGTCTAGATCTTGAATGAGAATAAGAGGGCAAATGTAATACTTCCAATGAAGAAAGAAGATGTAGATCTTGCAGAATTACAGTGTATTTTCACTTGCTTTGTGGGTATGTTTATAAAAAACTTCAATAGACTTTTAGTTAATTGTGAAGAAACACTCTGATGATGATGAACAACAACAACAAAAACCTTGGAATTCCTTGACATTCTTTTCATCAAGCCATCTGAGCACAATTGAGAATATCTAATTAAAATTTACTTTTTACTGTTTTTTTTAAGACTTCTGAAAGGACATAATGCCATTTTAAGACCTGTAAATCAAAGGTAATTCAGCTATTTTTTAGAACAACTTGTTATAATGGTAGGGTGTATGTTATGGTTCTTAGGCTGTAGGAAAAAATAAAATGTTATTAGTGTAAATAGACTATCTCAGTGAAGCTACATGTTGACCCTGCTGAGAGGTGGAATGGAAAATGGTAATGATTTGTCTGGTCAGCAGTGAGGTAATGGAGAACAGATGTGCAATTTGAATTATCAACTTTAACTCTGATTTCCTCCTTCTGAATAAAGAAGAACCAGGAAAGTACTATTTAACCCTCATGAAGAGGATATAGCAGAGAATATTACTTGACCATGATTTATACAGTATGTAGAATTGAATACAATGATGCCTTTTTTTTTTTTTTGAGTCACATAAAAGTAGAGCCAAACAGGAACTTAAATTAGTCTAAAAGTCAAAGACAGGGAATTCAGCTATGCTATCGGGATAAGAGGCATGAACAAGAGGGTTCAAAGTATTTTTCAATTTTTTCATTTACAGGGAGAGAAGCTGAAGCCATCTATATAGTGTCTGCAGATAGAAGGTTTTATAGGTTTTCATATAACCTGTTCCTCTTCCCTATTCCACTCAATAGTCTAATGTGCTCTTATTTGTTTCTGCAGATGATAGAAGGGTTCTAATGTTCATCTATTTTCAGAAATGATTTTGGAGGCTAGAATCTCTATGTATTCTGTCCATAGTTCTACCAGAACTTAAGAGATTTAAATAGATTTTGGTTAAAAAAGGAAAAAAAACCAGGCCATTTTTTACAAAAGACTTTTTTATTGGGCACTATAGCATGGCGACTAAGAATAAAGGTTTTTAGATTGAACATCAGTGAATTGATGAAATAAGGACCTCCAAAAATTCTCTCTTCCTTAAGAGCAATGAGAATACTAGCAAATAGGGCACACACGGTGGCCCACTCTTATAAACCCAGCACTTTAGGAGGCTGGGAATGAGAGGATTGCTTGAGCCCAAGAATTCAAGACCAGTCTAGGCAACATAGTAAGGCCTCATCTCTATAAAAAAAAAGAAATAATAATAAATTACATCAAAATTTAAAAACTAGCAAAAATTGTTAGAATAATTTTGTCAGATCTCTGAAAATTAGAGGCTCACAGTAACCTGGGAAGAGTTTATACAAGAAAAAGGGCTCAATATCAATAAAGACAGTATACTTTGTGACTTTTTAACATGTGCTGTTCACATCCCTTCCTCTCCAGATCCATGGTAACCTAGAAAACCAACACCCCGGAATCATGGTCAAAATCAGCACTGTGGCAACCACTTTAGGGAGTAGAAGGGACTGGAACTCCTTCCAAGCCCCATTTCCAGAGAATTTTCATTCAACCCATTGTGTATTTTCCTGAATACCCTTCTTGCAAAACTGTTCTGTTTAACCTGACTTGGAGTTTGGCACTGGGGGCAGCCTTTATCCCAGGGGCATTGTCAAAAACAAACAAGTTAGTTGTTGAACATTGCAGGTACCTGAGTCAGTAGATAGCAGTTGTGGCAACCAGTGGCATAACCAAAATGCTTAAAAGGAAAAGCTGGGGAGTGAGCTCTCCATAATGGTTTTGAAAAGTTCCTGCTTATGCCTGGGAATCTGGATGACTGTGCACATATGTAGACATATTTAGGACTCTAGGACTTATGTAATGTTTATGGGCTAGTATATGTATGGACTGTGTACTTGATCAGGAAGACCAAGGTCCTGAACACTCACCTCTGGATAACTTTGAGGCTTTGTGCAAGCAGGAAATGAAAGCCTAGACAGTTATAAACTGCCTAGCCAATTTTTGGAAAGGTGTTTTAGCTCACACACAGTGACTCTTAACAAAACCTGAGAGCCTTACTTGTTTTAGGCATGCGGGATATCTCTGTCCAGTCATTAGCTGACCACTAATGTAACTGAGCAGAGACTTATACAGAATTGATTCAAGAAAGGTTTTTAAAAACAACTATAAGAAATAGCAACAACAGCAAACCTTGGGAATGAGGAAGAATCTGATTTCCAAAGTTACCACATCATATTATTTAAAATGTCCAATGTTTAACTAAAAAAACTATGAAACATAGAAAGAAACAAGAAAGTATGACCTATACACAGGAGAAAAAGAATCAATGGAAGTTCCTGAGAAAAGCCAGACATTGAACTTACTGAAGACTTTAAGCTATTTCAAATATGTTCAAATATCTAAAGGCAACTATGTTTGAGGAACTAAAGGGAAATAGGAAATATCGCTAAAGAGTTAAAATTTATATATCAGTGTAAATATGTCAATACATAGTTAATTATGAATGATGGTTTAAATTATTATTATATTTCATAACTCTTATATTCCTTCCAATATAATTTGGAAAAAAGTACAATCACTGAAATAAAAAATTCACTGGAAGAGTTTAACAGCAGATTAGGACAGACCAAAGAAAGAATCAGTCAATGAACTTGAAGGCAGATCAATTGATATTATCTAACTTAAAGAACAGAAAGGAAAAAAAATGAAAAATGAACATTGCCTCATTGGGCACCATCAAGCATACTAACTTCTGGGAGTCGAGAAGGTAAGAAGAGAAATGGGTAGAAACAATATCTGAAGAGATAATAGGCATAAACTCTTCAAATTTGATAAAAGAAAATTAATCCACACACTCAAGAAGCTCTGTACACCAAAATGTATGGGATGCTGCTAAAGCATGTTTAAAGGGAAGTTTATAGCTTTAAACACCTATATTAAGGGGGGGCAGTTCAAGGAAATCCTAACTTAGATACATCATAATTAGTCTGTCCAAAGCCCAAAGGGAATGTTGAAAGCAGTGAGAGAAAAGCAACTCCTCATGTACAAAGGATCCTCAGGAAGATTTAACAGTTGATTTATTGTCAGAATCCATTGGAAAGAAGGTAGTTGGATGGCATTTGAAGTGCTGAAAGAAAAGAAAAACACTGTCAATCCAGAATTCTGTAACCAGCAAAACTGCCCTTCAAAATGATGCTGAAATTAAGACATTCCCAGTTAAATAAATTCTGAGCAATTTTTTTTTTTTTTTTGAGTTGGAGTCTCACTCTGTCACCCAGACTGGAGTGCAGTGGCCACTCCCGGCCACTACAGCCTCAACCTGCTGGGCTCCGGCTATCCTTCCGCCTCAGTCTTCCAAGTAGCTGGAACTACAGGTGCGCACTACCACACCCGGCTAATTTTTTTTTTATTTATTGTAGAGATGAGGTCTCGCCAAGTTGTGCAGGCGGGTCTTGAACTAACAACTCTGCCCCACAAGAAATACCAGAGGAAGTTGTTGTAGTTGAGATGAAAGGACACACTAGAGAGTAACTGAATGCACATAAAGAAATAAAGAGCACCATTACACATAAAGAAATAAAGAGCAGCTCCATGAAGGCAATATATAAATGCATTTTTTTACACTTTGTAACGCTTTTGTTTTTTCCTCCAGTCAGTCTCATTTGAATGACAATTGCATGAAGTGATAATTATAGTTCTTGGTTGATGGATATACAGTTTCATTGTATTATTATTTTTTATTTTAGATTCAAGGGGTGCTAGTGCATGTTTTTTATATGGGCATGTTGGCTTATGGTACTTGGACATACAATTTTAAAGATGTAGTTTATATGACAATAATAGCATAAAAGAGTAGAAGAGGGAATGGAGCTATACAGGAGAAAAGTTTGTACATACTTTTGAAATTAGGTTGGTTTTAATCCAGACTAGATTTCTATAAATTAAGATGTTAATTATAATTCCCTTGCCAACCATTAGTATACTAACAAAATACAGGCTCACATTTGTAATCCCAGCTATTCAGTAGGCTGAGTTGGGAAGATCACTTGAGCCTAGGAGTTTGAGGTTGCAGTGAGGTATGATCACACCACTGAACTCTATCCTGGGTGACAGAGTGAGAGCCTGTCTCAAAAAGAAAAAAAAAAATGTAAACAATTTTGTAGTAGAAGAAATGACAAGAAAATTACAATAATATACTAGAAAATATTTAACACAAAGGAAGGCAGTAATGAAAGAATAGAGGAACAGAAACATCTTAATATGCAAAAATTAAACAGCATGCTTCCAAATAATTAATGGCTCAAAGAAGAAGTTACAGTAGATTTTAGAAAATACTTTGAGATGAATGGAGGCAAAAACAAACAATACACCAAAATGTATGGGATGCAGCTAAAGCAGTGTTTAGAGGGACGTCTACAGCTTTAAACACCTTTATTAAGAAAGAAGAAAGATCTCAAGTCAATAAACTAAATGCCCTACATTAAGAATTTAGAAAAAAGTAAACTAAATGCAAATCAAGCAGAAGTAAGGATGTAATGAGGAGTAGATCTGAAATAAGTGCAGTAGAGAATAGAAAACAAATAAACCAAAAGTCGGTTTTCTGAAAAGATAAAGTTGACAAACTTTGAGCTTGACTGACCAGGAAATAGAAGATTCAGATTACCAATTTAAGTAATGAAAGGGAAGGGACAATTTACTGAATTTATGGAAGTAACAAAAATATTATAATACTATGAATAGTTATGTGGCAACAAATTAGAACCTAGTTGAAATGGAGAGATTCTAAGACACAAAACAACCAATACTGACTCCAGAAGAAACACAAAATCTGAATAGGGCTGTATGTAACAAAGAAAGAGATTGAATTAGTAATAAGAAAAACTTTCTACAAAAAAAAGCCAAGGACCTGTAAATTCACTGCTGTATTCTTCCAAATACTTAAAGAAAATTTAATACCAATCTTTCATAAATTTTGCCAAAAAATAGAATGTGAGGGAATACTTTTTTATCTTGTTTTGTAGGGCATATGGATACATGATCCTCAACAAAATTCTAGCAAATGGTATCTAGCAACAGATAAAAAGTATTATATACCAGGACCTAGTGGAATTTATCTAGGAATGCAAAATTGATTCAACTTAGAAAAATCAGTGTAATAGACCACATTAATAAAATAAAAGATAAAAATCCCATGATCACCCTCATAAACACAAAAACATTTGATACAAGCTGACACTTATTCATGGTGAGAACCTGAACAAACTAGAAATGGAAGGGAACTTTCTCAGCCTGATAAGGAAATCTGTGACAGACCCAAAGCTTACATCATACTTAATGGTGAAAGACTCAATGCTTTGCTTTCCTCCCTAAGATCAGGAACAAGACAAGACGTCTACTTTTACCACTCTATTCAGCATTGTCCTGGAGGTTCTGACCAGGGCAGTCAGGCAAGAAAAAGAAATAAAAGACTTTCAAATTTGAAAGGAAGAAACTATTTTGGTCACAACTGACATGATGTTATATGTAGAACATCTAAGAAATCTACAAAAAATTAAGCTAATAAGTGGGGACAGCATAGTGGCAGGGCACACAATCATTATGCAAAAATCAGTTGCATTTCTGTACTGTAGCAATGAACAAACTGTGCATAAAATAAAATTAAATTGTTACTCCATTTACTAGAACACCAACAAGAATAAAATATGTATGACTAAATTCAGCAAAAGAGTTGCAAGACTTGTAAACCACAAAACACTGTTGAAAAAACTTGAAGAATACCTGAATAAATGAGGCCAGGTGTAGTGGTTCACACCTTTAATCCAGTACTTTGGGAGACCTAAGTGGGAGGATAGTTTAAGGCCAGGAGCCCAAGAGCAGCCTGGGCTACATAGTGAGATCTCATTTCCACTTAAAAAAAAAAAAAAACCTGCATAAATGGAAAGATATCCTGTGTTCATGCATTGGAAGATTTAACCTAGTTAAGGTGGCGACATACCCCAACTTTATCAACAGATTCAATGCAGTCCCTCCTCAGCCTCCCACAGTGTTGAGATTACAGGCATGAACCACCACATTCAGCCTAGCTGTATTATTTCATTTAGTTTAAGAACATGGTAAGGTATGAGGGGACCCCCAGAAAATGAGAACTATCTTTTGGAGGGTGGGTCCCTTGTAGTACAGGCTTCCTTTGCTACTAAGTTGTCTAGGAACCTATTGACATCAGTGTATCAGCTTTGGTGTGAGAGGTTGAATTCAGCTTAAGTGATTTTTTCTTTTTTAAGATTCTTTCAACACATTTGCCTGTTTCATGAAGGGTGATTTACACGAGTGCACCTGCCCACACTGCGCTGAGTATTCAGCAGTTTTTGACCAAAACTGATGTGACCCCTGTGCCCATCCTCCCTATTCACCTGATCTTGCCCTGAGCGACTTTTTTGTGTTTCTTTGGATGAAAAAAAAATTCTCAAAGGGAAATGGTTAACTGATGTGCAAGGGGTGAAACAAAAAATAGCACAGGTACTTCAAAGGCATCAAAATTGGTGAGTTCAAAACTTTTGAGCAGTGGAAAAAGCATCTCGATAAGCTGTATCAAACGGAGAGTACTTTGAAGGTCACTGAAGTTTAAACATAAAAGAATAGATGCAACATTTTTTACAAATAAATTCTTTTTTGGGGGGAGTTGCCCTTGTACAGTGACATAAATCAGAACTTGATTCATTCTGGTGGGGTGAGAGATAAGGGTGGTATTGATAGGAATTGAGGATAAAATAATTTACTGGGTTGATATAAATGTTCTATATGTTGAGTCAGGCGTGTATAAATGTTTGTTTATACTCAAACCGATACATAAAACTGATAATTTAAGATCAGTAGATTTTACTGTTTGTGAAATACATCCTTTAAAAATGGCCCTAAGGCCTGAGGATTGGCATTACAGAAACTATTAAAGGGTCAGAGAGATGACCTCAGGTCTTACTGATATTTTGGAACTGGAATTGAGCCCCATTTACATGATCCAGGAGCTTCAAAAAACAGACGTTTCTGTCACTGAAAAGATTATGAAAAGTTCTCTCCGCTGGCCTTGGATAGGAGAAACAGGAGGAACCTTAACAGTTGGTGCTAGATCTTAGATAAGGTTTAGAAAAAAAAAGTTACCTTTAAAAAAATGAATGCCTCATACCTGTATCATTGATAAATATGGAATCTGAATTTATACTGTACATTTTGTACATAATCAAACTAAGAAATTATCATCAAACCTAGACCAGGAACTAGCATAAGCAACTGCAAAATAAACCTCTTTAAAGAGATGATGAGATTTCTTAGAAAGTTACTTCCTTTGAAGAGATAAACAATCCTAGGAAACAAACCACTTTGATGAGGACTTGGTATACACAACAAACAAGGGGAATATTACTTTAGGATTTGGAAACAGTATTACCATCTCAAAAATAATGTTCAAAATGCTTAACAGTAAAAAGAAGGCATAGAAAGCAGAATGAAAGAACAGGATAGAGGATTAAAAGAACTAATCTAAGCACGGTGATGAGACACGAAGCAGTCACTGATGCAAGAGTACCTAATATCTACATGGCCACAGTTAATTAGATCAAATGCAAAGTAGAGTATGGCAACTATAATAATGGTGAATGATTTCATAAAATTCTGAGCTCTTACATGGGACACTTTTAAACATAATTTTCTTGAATTATTTCTGACTAGCAGATTATCAAATTAGCTGTTGAAGAGTGTGATAGTTAAGTGATAACGTCTTAAATTTGGGTGGAGTTTGAGTAAAACTCACTGGGTGTTTTTTCCTCAACTGGTACCCCTCAACTGATTGCATAACCAAGTGCAGAGTAAGCTTAATAAGAATACCTAAGTATTCTTTCTCCAAGCTACCTATCAAGAGGTGACTACTGGTAATAATGAGAACAGAATATTTTTATCAAGATGTTTTTTGAGTAAGAAATGATGGTAAGCTTGGTTATACTTCTCTTTTTGAAATATTTACAACTGTTGGCTCTCCATATTGAGCTCATGTTATAGTATTTTATTAGCTCAGTTACTTATTAGATATGAAAAAATTTCAAATTCATTTTTTTAAAACCCTATTTTTATGTATAGTATTATCTGATTCATGATATTATAAGATTCCCTCTCCTTTGATATATATATATAGATACCTATTTTCTGGATATAGAAATCTAGTTTAGGGAATTAGACTAAAACATACTCTACAAAACTCTGACTTACTCTGCCTCTGTTTAATCTGACTTACTCTGCCTCTGTTTAACTTTTTAAATGATTCTACCTTGAGAATTCATAGATTGTTCTCTTGTATGTCACTCTCAGTTATATGGTAAAATGTACTAACAGAACTTTTGCTGATAATGTGTTGCTTAATTTACTTCTTTCTACTATTAAATTAGGCTTTTTTTTTTTTAAAGACGAGCTTATTTAGATTTGAATATTATGCCCTAACTCTAGAGGTGATCTCTGATTAAATGATACACAACTACCCCAAAGCCTGGAAACCCTGTATTCTCTTTTAAATTCACTTATTGCTAATATTTATGGTACTCACCACCCGCCCCCTATATTGCTCAAGTAATTTAAGCACTAATCTGGGGCTTTGATCTTTACTTGAATGTGCTCTCTTCCCTCTCTCATGGGTAGCTGATTTGTCTGTTACACTTTCATAAGAAGTGGTAGTGAGGTTCAGACTCTCCAGCTTTAGTTTTAAATTTATGAACACAGAAATGCTGCTGGGTTTTCCTTCTCTATTGTGCTTTTCTTCACACTTTCATCTTTGGCACACTTGATGGAATGCCTACAAGTGTGGTCAGTTACAGGACTTGTAAAAGACTTGTTTAACTTTTGGTGGATTGTTTTGGGTATATTTCTCTTTGGGGTTTCATCAGTGTTCCTTGCAGTGTTGCCAATTATATGCTAATTATATTTGAATCCTGATAAAAATGAGCCTATTTTAAAAAAAAAAACTAGATCAAATCATTTTTGAAATTTCGCTAATATTTTAATTTATAAATTTTTAGTATGGTGTTAACTCACAATACTTTGAGTATTGAAAAAGGACACTTTGAATCCCTGAAAAAGACCTTTGTTTTTTCCTGCTATTTTTATGTAGTTTCCTCAAATTGATTAGAAAAATCATTCACATTTAACTTCTATTATTTGATACATTTTAAAATACTCTTAAAATAGTTGGCAGCATTGTCTTTGATTCTCTATTGGTTTGGGCTTATATAATATCTTCTTCTTTTTTCCTTTTTGTTTTTTTTTGTTTTTTGTTTTTTTTTGCTTCCTAAGGACATGATGATACAGCGCCATGTACAATTTTGAAAAGTATGGATAGTTTTAGCTTTCTCCAACACCCAGTCCACCAGAGGAGCTTAGAGATTCTGCAGAG